>PVJN01027053.1:0-28442 GCA_004026805.1 Lasiurus borealis
AGGTGTACGGGGGCGGGGCCCAGGCCCAGGTTCCGAATCGGCGCGCGCGCGGCGGAGCGAGGCAGGCGGGCGGGCCGGGGCGGCGTGGCCCATGAGCCAGCGCCGGAGGCAGCGCGGAGCCGCAGACTCGCCCTGGTCCCCGGCGCCGCCCGGGCAGTCGCGCGCGGGCTGAGGAGTCGCGGGGCTCCGGGGGGCACCCTGAGTCGCCACCATGAACCCCGAGAAGGACTTCGCGCCGCTCACGCCCAACATCGTGCGCGCCCTCAATGACAAGCTGTACGAAAAGCGGAAGGTGGCAGCGCTGGAGATCGAGAAGTGAGTGCCGCGGGCGGGCGTGCAGGGCTGGGCGCGGGAGCGGGGGCGGGACCCGCCCTGGCTACGCGGGCGCCCGGCTCCCCGGGGCAACAGTTCACGCCTTTCTGCCGGGGTTGCTGCCCCCCACAAGGTCCAGCCTTCAGCGCTGGGTTAAAGAGCTGGAGATTGGGGGTCCCGGCTTTGCTCCTGACCGGCTGTGTGACTTGGGCCAAGTTATTTAACCCCCTGGTGCCCAAAGGGCTGCCGTGGGAATGAAGTGGCATAAGGTGTGTGTGGTGCTTACGGCTGCAAGGAGAATGAAGTGACATGATGTATGCTTAGTGCTTAGCACAGTGCCGGGCACAGGCGTCCGCAGTGTGATGGGAGGGAGGTGGGAAGCATGAGAATTGGCTAACGAGTTGACCTGCCTTATCTCTTACCCATTCTGAGAAGTGGAAGGGACAGCTGGGTGACCAAGTGGAGAAATCAGGTTCGAAACCTCAAGATCTCGAGGTTCCAAGATCTCCAGGGCCGTTTATTTTATCTCTGGCATGTCACCCTTCCTTGCAAGTGGAAGGGGGAATAATTTTGATCTTTCTTGCTTCTGCAGTCTTATTATATATGTGTGTGTGTAACCATGATAGGACAGTATGCTTTTTTTCCCAATGTACAAAACAAAATCTTCAACTGGCATTGTTTTATTACGATTTTTTCTTCTACTGTTTTACGTTATTGTTTTCTTCCACAGTCAGATCTTTGGGATAAAGTCAGGTGGTTGAGTGGGGGGTTTCAGAAGAGTGGAAAGAAGCAGGCTGTGAAACTGCAAGGACACCAGTCTGGGAGTTACGGAATGTGGATTGTATTTCTGCCCTGTCCAGTGGGGTAGCCTCTGGCCACGTGTGGCTATTTACATTTAAATTGTTGAAGGTAAAATCAAAAAATGTAATCCGGTTCCTCAGTCACACTGCGCATATTTCAAATGCTCAGTAGCCACATGCTCTTTGGCTACCATAATGGACGGTGCATATTTTAAAACATTTTCATCACTGTAGAATGCTGTTGGACAGCTCTAATCTAGTCCATAATGTGACACTCGTTCTTTTTTATTCTCACTCAAGGATATGTTTTTTATCAATTTGAGAGAGAAACATCAATGAGAGAAAGAATGATTAATATGAGAGTGAAATATCTATCAAATGCCTCCCACATGCCCTCAACTGGGAATCAAATCCAAAACCTACGTATAAGCCCTGACCGGGAACCGAACCAGTAAGCTTTTGCCGTAGGAGACAATGCTCCGACCAACTGAATCAGCTGGCCAGGGCATGACATTCATTCTTTGACCTTGGGCAAATTCCTTAACTCAGTTTCTTAACCTTAGCGCTCTTGACATTTTGAAACAGAGCATTCTTGGTAGTGGTGGGTTACCCTGTGTATTATGGGAATTTTAGCGTCATCCCTGGTCTCTACCCACTAGATACCAATAGCACTCAATCAGTTGTGACAATCAAAGGTGTCTTCAGGCCTTGCCAAATGTCTCCTGGGGGTGAAAATTTGCCCAGATTGAGAACCACAGCCTTAACTGCTTTGCATTTTAGTTTCCTCTCCAACTAAAAAGCTTGCACTTTGCTAAGAGGATCCTCCCATTCAGCTCTAACATTCAGTATGTCCAGAACCACCTAGCTTCTCTCATTAAGGACTAATTTCTTGACTGCTTCTTGATTATACTCTGTCACTAATGCTGGCAACTCAGTGTTGAGTGTTGTATACTGAGTAAGAGAGCAGAGGTGAATATATGGACATGCCTCCATGTCCATGGGTTTTATTGGCTTTGAAGATGCATTGACATTTGGTTCTGTCCATCACTCTACTTCTCAGGGATGTCTGGCTTTATCATTGCTTGAATCATCTGTTGAGCCCTTGAATAGAGGCATTTCTCTCAGCACTATTGTTACCTGCAGCACAACTTGTATAAGTGCTTTCATCTGCAAGCCGTTCTGTAAGGGTTTTGTTTTTAATTGGGTTCAATTTGTATTTGACATTGCCTTTGTTTCGTGGAATTTGGAGAGACCCCCAATGGCCTTAACTGGACTAGGAACTCCTTAAGAGCAGAAACCCTGTTGTATTTATCCTCAGCACTTAGCACAGCGCCTGGGGTATTTGACAGTTAGCAATTAAATGAATGGATGGCCATACATTTTCAGTGGGGAAATAACATTGCAGTCTAAGGGCTTTGCCCACAGACCGGCAGTATTGGGCTCTCCTCGGAGCTTGTTAGAGATTCTCCAGCCTTCCCCCAGACCTGTCCATCAGAAGATGCATTTTCACAAGATTCATGTGCATATGAAAGTTTGAGCAGCACTGGCCTAGAAGCCCTGCAGTCAGTTTCTAGCCTTCTTCAGACATATTTGGGATGAGGAGTGTCCTGTTTGGTAAGTTCCTTAGACTATAGTAGTCTCCCTTTACCCACATGGATTATGTCCCAAGATCTCCAGTGGATGCCTAGAACCGCAGGTAGTACTGAACTCTATATATACTAAGTTTTTCCTGTACATACATATGTGTGATAAAGTTTTTAATTTATAAATGAGGCACAGTAAGAAATTAACAATAACTAAGAATAAAATAGAGCAGTTATAATACCCTGTATAAGGTTATGTGAATTTGGTCTCTCTCAAAATTTATTATTGTACTGAACATATCGCTTGTATACACTGGACAAAGGGATGATTCACATCTCAGGCGGGACAGCACAGGATTTCCACTACTCAGAACGGCAAATAATTTAAAACTTAAGGGAGCTTATTTCTGGCATTTACCAGTTAGTATTTTCAGACCACAGTTGACCACGGGTTACTGAAACTGTTGGATGTGAAATTGTGGATAAGGAGAACCACTGTACAGTCACATGTTAGAACTTTAGCATATGAATTGGAGGGGGCCACAAAATTCAGTCCATAACAGTGATTTTTTTTTTTTTTTTTTTAGTGATCACGTATAGCCCTAGCTGGTTTGGCTCAGTGGATAGAGCATTCTCCTGTGGACTGAAGGGCCCAGGTTCGATTTCAATCAAGGGCACATGCCTAGTTTGCAGGTTTGACCTCCCAGTATGGGGCATACAGGAGGCAGCTGATCAGTGATTCTCATCATTGATGTTTCTATCTCTCTCTTCCTGCCTGAAATCAATAAAAATATTTTTTTAAAAATAAAATAAAATCACCACATGTAAAGAGTTGTTTGCCTGATTTGTAGGGAGAAGGAGAGAGAAGCTTCCTTTTTTTGACCATTGTACACCCCTCATCTCATTTATTTTGCATCACCTATGAGCTAGAAAGTGTTATCCCATTTCACAAATTTGGAAACAGACTCCTTGAGGTCAAGTAATCTTGAAGGTTTCACAACTGGAACCTACTTTAAAAACCCAGGTTCATCTGTCTCAAAAGTTTTCCCAACCATGAGTAGTTTTCCCCAAAAAGGGAAGCCAGTTCCCCACAGAGCTTAAGGACATCAGAAAAAAGCTGAGAGACCATGTGACAGGAGCCAGTGGGTGAGAGCGAGGGTGGAGTGAGATGCAGATACAGAGGCTGGCAGGGCCTGGAGGCAGGTGGAACCCCGGCCTTTATTCTCACTGCAAGTGGAAGCCAGCAGAGTATGTTAGGAAGGAGAATTACTTACATTTTCACGACCTTTCTGGACCAGCGATCGCCAGCCATTGGTCCGCAGACTACTGGCGGTCTGTGAGATCCAAAAGCTTGGCAACTGCTGCTCTGGACACTTGTGGGAATGTGAAGAGGGAACCCAGTTAGGAAGCCTGCACTGAAGGCCAGGAGAGAGACACTGCAGGTGGCTTGGACAAGGGTGGTCGTGGCAGCGTAGACAGAGAAGTGGATGCACAGAAGACGCACTGGAACACGGAGTTGACAAGACTTGTTGGAGGACTAGGTTGAAAGGGAAGCCATCAGGAAAAGGGGGGACCAAGGGTGATTCCTAGGTATCTGGGAGCAACTGGGTGGAGGGTGACATTTCCTAAGATAGGAATCTAAGGGGTGACTGGGTTTGGGGTGTGAAATCAGGAACCTGATGCTCACCTGGGGATAGTAACATCATTTATTCATTTACTCTGCATTGATTGACTGCTCTGTTCTTAGCACTGGGACATTAGCTACAAACAAGACTGCTTTAGGGAGCTTACAGTGTGTGCAGAGCAAGATACTGTGGGTTGGGGGCTGAATGGGGATTAGATGGAGGAGATGTGTATGTGTTGATAGTGTGTGTGTCAGAGATCCCGGTGTGTACTCACTTTGAGACCAAGTCTGAAGATGGGTGAAGCCTCACCTCCAACCAAATCGCCTTCTTGATGCTGATGGGTTTGGAGGGTTGGAAGTGCACTTGCAGGCTATAGTCAGCCTTGCAGGGGATGGTGCCCTGCAGCAGGGACACCGAGAAGTCCTCTCAGGTGCTCCAGGCCAGGCCACAGGCAGGGCTGTGACTGTGGAGAGCTACGTTGGATTCTTTTCTGCAGCGACCAAAAGACATTTTGTCAGTTTCTAATGATTTGTTATCCTATCTAATAAAGAGGGAATATGCTGCTTGACCATCACTCTGCACAAAGATGGCTGCACCCACAGCTGAGGCCAAGTGCCCATAAAGAGTCTTAACGAGCAATCAGCAGGGACCTGAGGCCACGCCCTCCCCCACACCTGTGGGACTTGACCGGGAATCTCAGGCCGAATCCCCCACCTGGCAGGGCTTGATGGGGGACCTCAAGGTACGCTTCCCCATCTGGTGCTGGGCTAGGGGACCTCAGGCTGCTCCCCGCCCCCTGCCCCAGTACCAGGCCAGGGAACCTCAGGCCATGCCCCCTAGCCAGCAGGGCTTGATGGGGGATCTCAAAGTGCACCCCCAGTGCTGGGTTGGGAAACTCAGGCCATGCCCCTGCCTGGCCGGGCTTGACAGGGAACTCCAGGTCACACCCTCCTCCTGGTGGACTTGACAGAGGATCTCAGGCTGTGTCCCCATCTGGCAGGGCTTGACGGAGGACCTCAAGACATGCCCCCTGGCCCATTCTGGGCTGGGGACATCAGGCCATGCCCCCCATCCTGGCGCCAGGCTAGGGGACCTGAGGCTATGCCCCTGCCCAGCAAGGCTTGATAAGGATAGGACTGGCCTGGTCTGGATCTAGCCCCAGAGAAGGGGCTACTGGGTCTGAGTCTCACATGATTTTGAGGTTTATATGGATGGGTGGAGACTTGACTCTGGGTCCTATGGTGAGCCCCAGACTCTGAAAGGAGGAAGGTTTTCATATACATTTTACTAATTTTCTTTCATCTCTGACACTTGTATTATAGAGAAAGGGCAATAGCAATATTAAATTATTTCCTCTAATCCCTCTTTAATATGCACTGATTTCATACACCGGGTCACTTAGTATTATAATAGATCAGAGGAAGCACTTCTGGTTCTTTCAATTATAGCTTGGTTCACTAATGAGTATTTATCAGGGAATGGGGCCTGATGGTATTGTTCAAAAAGGAGACATATATTTCATATTAAAATTTTCACACTTGAGCCCTGGCTGAGTGGGTTCAGTTGGTTGGAGCATCATCCCATACCAAAGGTTTCAGGTTTAATCCCAGGTCAGGGTGAGTATGGGAGGCAACTGATCCATGTTTCTCTCTCATGTTGATGTTTGTTTTTCTCTCTCTCCCTATCTCTCTCCTCCTCCCCCTTTCCCCTCACTCTGAAATAGATTTTTAAAAGTCATATGTTTGGGTGAATATTTTTAAAAATTGTTTTCATACTTGAATATCTCCATGGTTATTTTAACTGCCACTTCCAGTTTTTCAAAGTCCATCTGCTCAGGTGACAGAGCCAATACTGCATATAGTATTTCAACGAGGGATTGAAATTCTGAATAAGAGAGGGTGATGGCAAACCTCTCAGACACTAAAAATGCAGAGATGAGTGCTTGGCTCAACTGAAGGAGCCCTGGACTCTAAAATCTCAAGATCAGGCTGTGTTCCGTGACCAGGATCAGATTGCTCAATGTGTGAGCTTGTTGTGCACAATCTTAGAGAGCTTTTACCCCCACAGGCTCACTCTAACGTGCTCCACACAGTTTTCTAAAGGATATGGCACTTAGGCTAAGAGTTTAGAGTGGTCGTTTCAGGTTTTATGGGCTCTCAGTTTCAGGGGATATAGTCTAATCAGTCCTGACAAAAAGTTGGTCAGAACAGGCCGTGCTCTCCAGGAGAGTTGAGTGTGGGGAGAAATACCAGCAGGCACTCAGACAAATGGGGTGATGCTTACTCTGTTGAGGGTGCTTCTTGCTCCACCTGGAGTACTGTGTGGCACAGGTTGGTGGCTGTGGAAGATGATGCCCATTGATAGGTCTATGCCCAACCACTGGACAACGCTCGCTGGGTGAAACTTCTCAATGTAAAATACCCTGTGATCCAGGCCAAATCAAACAGGCTTGCTGAGAATCCCACTGCTAATACAGAGCTTAGTTGGATGGAGTTCTGACCCGCACTCCAAAAACTGCAGGCTGGGGGAGAAGATGCCCTTCTTGGTAACCAGGAACGCCAAGTCCCTAGTGTTCCTGAACGTTGAGTTCCAAAAGCCCACAGATGGAGATGCCCTTTGAGAACACTGAAGCCCAGGTGTTGGCTTGTAGGCTTAGAGCTTCTGAATCATGGGTGCTTGCCTGCTGGTGGTGAGAGTGGGGAACAGGGATCCCTGGCACTCTGATCAGATACAGGTTGAAATGTTGAGTTTGACTTGGCTCTTTGGAGTCTACCCCCTCTGTGAGGAGACATACTTATTACCAAGTGGCTTAAGGCAGTTTTTGGAGTGCGGGTCAGAACTCCACCCAACTAAGCTCTGTATTAACAGTGGGATTCTCAGCAAGCCTGTTTGATGTGGCCTGGATCACAGGGTATTTTAAATTGAGAAGTTTCACCCAGCGAGCGTTGTCCAGTGGTTGGGCATCGACCTATCAACCAAGAGGTCAAAGTCTGATTCTTGTTCAGGGCATATGACTGGGTTGCAAGCTCCATCCCCGATGCGGGGCATGCAGAAGGCAGCCAAGATTCTCTCCCATCACTGATGTTTCTATCTCTCTCCCTCTCCCTTACTCTCTGAAATCAATTTTTCTTCAAAGTAAATCGAGAAATTTCTCCATTGTGGCTCTGTGGGGCCCACATTCCCACATAGTAGATCTGGAAACCGAAGGGCCTCCTCTTCCCAGCCAGGGCATGGGCTTCCCAGTTTGCTTTCTGTGCAGGCAAATTCACCACACCCTGTCTTACAACCCTTGGTCTTTTCACTTGTACCTCCTGCCTGGCCCCTGCAAGCATTTGAGCTGGTGAGCTCTGGTTTCACCTCCCTGTTCCTCACTTTCCTCCTCTTAAATAAATGCACCTTGAAAACACTATGCTAAATGAAAGAAGCTGTCGCAAAAAGCCATGTATTTTATGGTTTGATTTATTTGAAGTATCTGGAACAGGCCATTCCATAGACAGAGTAGATGAGTGGTTGGTTGCCTCGGGCTTAGGGGAAGGGAGTTACGGGAAAATAAGGAGTGATTTATAATGGGTACAGTGTTTATATTTAGGATGATAAAAATGTTCTAAAATTGTGGTAATGGTTGTACAATTTTATGAACATACTGAGAACCACTGAATTGTGCATGTTAAAAGAGTGGACTTATGGGCCGAAACCGGTTTGACTCAGTGGATAGAGCGTCAGGCTGCGGACTGAAGGGTCCCGGGTTCGATTCCGGTTGGGGGCATGTATCCTGGTTGTGGGCACATCCCCAGTCGGGGGGCGGGCAGGAGGCGGCTGATCGATGTCTCTCTCTCATCGATGTTTCTAACTCTCTATCCCTCTCCCTTCCTATCTGTAAAAAAAAATCAATAAAATATATTAAAAAGGAGTTGACTTATGTCAATTATATATTAGTTTTAAAAAATAAGAATGCCCGTAGTGTTTTGTTACAGTGTGAGGGAAGCACTCATTAAGTGGTCCCAATTATCATGTGAAATCCAACAGGTCTCCTGCTGTCTCTGCCTTGGCTCTCTTTTATAGTTTCCCCACTGATTATATCCAATAAATGCCTAGTATATGTTGTCAGTTAACTCATAGGCCTTTCCAGAAGGCCTTTGGCCCTTCCTCAGAGGCAGGTGTTCTGCCTTTCCCATTCAATTATTGGAGACTAGTGAGCAAATGGAAGCCAAATTACTTCTTAAATGATCAGTAGATGGAGGAGATATTTACCTATCTCTTTGGGAAATTGCTGCCTGGATATGCCGTCTGAGTACAACATAGAGAACTGGGATGGATAATTGGACCCTGCTGGCAGGGGGTGGCGGGGAGGAAAGGCAGCAGCCCCAAATCCATGCAGTAAGTTTTATAAAACAGGAATCAACACAACTCTGAATTTGTCTTTTTCTATTATTTTTGGAACGGGGAGCATAGTAGGTTCTCAGTCAAATTGAGTAAATGAACCTGATCTTGTGTGTATATGATCACAGTTTGTTTCTTTAATTCTTATTTTGCACTAATACTGTTATATGAACACTAGAGGCCCGGTGCATGGATTCATGCACTGGTGGGATCCCTCAGCCTGGCCTGTGCCCTCTCCAATCCAGCAGCAATCCAGGACCCCTCAGGGGATGTCAGATAGCTAGTTTTGGCCTGATCTCTGCCAACCCAATCTAGACAGGAGGGAACTTGACCCTGTGTGTTGAGCATCTGTTCCCTGGTGGTCAGTGTGCATCATAGTGACCAGTTGACTGGTCGTTCAGTTGACTAGAGGCCCGGGTAGGGTCCCTCTGAGTGGCCTGCAGGGATCATGCCAAAACCCACAGTCCAATACCACCTGCAGCTCCTTCCTGCCATCCCTGCTCATCCGGCCCCACTGTGACTGCCATGGGCTCGTGCCCAATCAGTTCCAATTGGAAGAGTCCCATGCTGCTGCTGCAGTGCTCATCAGCCATGAGCCCTGCATCTGGTGTCCTCCCAAGGGGAGTGGCCTGTGGGATGGGGCTGAAACCAGCTCTCTGACAATCCCCCGAAGGGTCCTGGATTGTGAGAGGGTGCAGGCCAGGCTGAGGGACCCCACCAGTGCACCATCAGGTAGGGGAGGGGTTACGGGAGGGCTCCAGGGCATATCCAACCCATCTCACACAGTCCCAATCAGCCAGACCCCAGCAGCAAACTAACCTACAGGTCAGAGCATCTGCCCACTGGTGGTCAGTGCATGTCATAGCAAGCAGTTGAGCAGCCTTAGCATATCATTAGCATATTATATTTTGATTGGTTCAGTTCTGCCATTTGGTCTATTTGCATATTACCCTTTTATTATATAGGATTATTATATAGGATGTGCAATGCACAGCTCATTACATGCACTATCTTCTTTAATTCTCTCAAGACAGGCAAAATCATGGAAATTATTAGCCCCATCTTTCGACCAAGGATGTCTCCTCTGAAGGCACAGGAACATGAATGCAGAGGCAAAAACCTCTGCCACATACTGGCTGGGACATTTGGACTTCACCTAATAAAAAGGGATTGGGATGAAATGAAAAATGAACATAAAGTGCCTGGCACCCAGTAGGCATCCAGCAGATCGGAGCTCTGATATGTGAGGAAGGGATAATATAGCATAGTGGGTAAGATTTTAGACCTTGGAGTCCGAAAAACCTAGGTTTCATGTCTGCACCTACCATCTTTTAAGTGGTGTAATCCCAAGTGTTTCTGGAAGTCTCTGAGCCTCAGTTTCCCCATCTGTGAAGTGGGTATTACAGTACCACCTAATTCAGTGATTGGTTGAAGGTTTAAATTAGGTAATGCATGTGAAGCATCTAGCACATTACTTGGATATAGTATAAGTGCTCAGCAAATGTTTACCTATTTTCTACCTTCACAGTAGAAACCCAGTGCTAAGGCTTCATGTCAAAAGACCTAATCTGTACTCCCTGATCAGTGTGGCGAAATGTGTGGGGAAAGCTGCATCTCACACAGGGCCACTGTGCAGCTGAACTGATTTAGGACAGTGGTTGGCAAACTGGCTCACGAGCCACATGTGGCTCTTTGGTCCCTTGAGTGTGGCTCTTCCACAAAATACCACGTGCGGGCACGCACATACGGTGCTATTGAAACTTCATGGCCCATGCGCAGAAGTCAGTTTTCGCCTTTCAAAAGAAATTTCAATCGTTGAACTGTTGATATTTGGCTCTGTTGACTAATGAGTTTGCTGATCACTGGTTTAGGAGGTGGGAGAGAGGAGCTGGGCTACAGCTGAAAGGGCATGGGCTTTGTGGGTGCATCAAGGGTTCTGATCCTCCATGACCTGAGCAAAAGGACTCGCTTTCCCTGAGGCAGGGCTTCAGGGGTCCAGGGAGGGACCATGGTTGTGTTGCTGAGATGGTGGCCCCAGGCTCTCATTGGCTGATGATGATTCTGAATGTCTTACCTTGCCTATGGCTCCTCCTCCTATCTGGGAGCTGATGGGTGGTGTGGCACTTTGCACTGTGGGATTGGGGCATGTCACAGGCTTGGGGAAAGGTGGCTTCTCCACTGGGACACCTCTGGCCAGTGGAGAACGGAGGCTCTCTACCACCTCCATGGGCACTTCGTCAGCCAGCGTTCTCAATATGAGAGGAAGCAGTCTCTCTCTGACAGATGAAACAGGGATGACTGTGACCTTTACGTCAGTGAAGGTCCCAGGCATTTGTGAGCGTGAGAGTCTCTGAGCCAAGTATTCACTTCAAAACTAGTTCGGCTTCAGACCCCCCACCTGTAGCTCGCCGCTGGGAGATGAAAGAGGAGACGGGGTGGTCTTTTGAAGAGAGACGAGGCTGGCCCTTGTTCTGCTGCCTTTTGTAGTCGCGCTCTTCCCTCTCCGTGTGCCTAGGAAGCAGGGGCCAGGTCCTGCTGACGGCAGCTTTGGAGCCCCTGGAGAAGGCTTAGAGCACTTAAAAGATAACTTGAATTAGTGGATAGAGCCAGCAGACTGAAGGGTCCCGGTCAGGGGCACATGCCCAGTTTGCGGACTAGATCCCAGTTCAGGAGGCAGCCAATCAATGATTCTCCTCATTGATGTTTCTCTCTCTCTCTCTTTATTCCTCTTTGAAATCAATATATATATATATGTATATATGTGTGTGTGTGTGTGTGTGTGTGTGTGTATAGTTAAAAAGATAACTTGAATTATAAATCTGAAAACGATACTGATTAACCCAAAAAGTTAGATTTACCTTAGCAGATCCCCCTCCGGTGTCACCAGCATGGCAACAGAGTTTTGCCTGTGTTTGCCCTGCAAGTCTTGCCATTCTGCAGCCTGCTGGCTGTCACCAATCCATCCCCATTTAGTGCTTACTGACTCTTCACTCACTGTATTCAGAGATGCAGGAATCCTGGCGCTGGTCTGTCCTCAAGGACTTTCTCAGGGAGCTGTGGAGACAGAAATGTACGCAGGAGAAGGAATCAGTGGCTTCACCAGTGTCTCATTGGGCCCAGCATGAGGGGTCCTGAGTCCTTCAGTGTTCCGAGGAGTGAGCTCTTCCTGGGATGGGCAGGAAAAGCAGGGGGGGTGAATTTCAGCTGGGCTCTGAAGGCCGGATAGGATGTGGGGCAGAAGGAGCGACTAAGGAGTAGAATGAGCTGGGCCCAGAGCGTAGGCAGGTCTGGCTGGAGTGGAAAGTTATGCTGGACATCTGGGCATTGAGACTAGAGAGGGAAACTGGTCCTGTTTGAGTCGCCCTGAGTGCCAGGCAAGGAGTGTGGGCTTGATTCATGGCACAGCCCTTCCCTCTGTGGCCCAGAGGTTGACCCAGGGCTCTCTGAGTGGATGGTCTTGGTGAGAACATGTTCTCACTGTTTCCCCTCCAGAGGGAACCATTGTCAGTGTTTGTCTTGTCTTCCTGGACATGAGACTTTTCTGTCCCTCAGTTCAAGGTGCAGACATTAGAGACTTGGGGCTCTAGGACCATAGGATTTCCGTACTGGCCTGGGGTGTCCTGAGTTAAGCCCTGGATTCAGGGTGGACAAAGTCAGCTGGTGTAGAGCAGATGAGAAAGGTGCTGGGCCTGCACAGTCTGAGGAGTGGTAAGCACAAAAGTCCCCCTTCCCCATCTCCTCCCAGAGACCCCATTGCCCTTACAAACTATCACCCCAACATTACAGCCCTGTTCCTCATACTCTTTCACTATTCAGTCCTGTAAGACTTTGTGGTCCTCAAAGCTCCCTAAACACCATTCAAATGCGTACCACTCACAGTTGCAGGTTACTCTTACCTTCCGGGGCTCCTACTGCCACCAGAATTCAGTTCCAGTTCCTTGGCCCAGCAGCAGTCCCAGCCCTGTCCCCACTTCTCCTTTACTCCGCCAAACCAGATGCCTCTCCCGTCCTCTGAGCCTTTGTTCATGCTGTTCCTCTGTCTGGGCTGCTTGGTCCTGAACAGCTCCGGAATGAACACCTACTCATCCCTCAGAACCCCTCTCAAATGCTAGCCCTCACGAAGCCACACCTAGTTCCCTGCCCTCCAGAGATCTGTCATTCTCTTTCCTGCCTGTTCCCTCCTCACCTTGCACTCTCCTCACCAATGGTGTTTTCTTTCTCTGCTTTGCATGAAACTTCTTGTGAACCCTTGTGTTCTCTCCCACACTCCACCTGAGCCCCTGGAGGGCAGGAAAGTGTCCCGGAGCCTGACTCCAGAAAAGGGAAGAGTGTCCTTTCCTGTCACTCAGGGACCATTTGTGACCTGAAACAAATAGACAGGCGAAGAGGTGTTTCCAGCATGGCCTGTGCTGCTGCCAGGGCTGGGATTTGAATCCCCTGTTCAAACCACATCCTCGCTCCTCTCTCCCCCCCAACACCCCCATTTCCCCCCCGGTGCTGCTCTGACCTGTGCGAGCAGAAACATGGCCCAGCCTCCTTGGGTGTGCTGTTGGCAGGCAGAATTCCCAGCAGACTGTCAGGGCAGGAGGGGAGGCCTGCTGTCTCAGGGGCCTTGATGATTTCCCCCTGGACTCCTCAAGAACAGGAAACACAGGTTCTAGATTTTTGTGGAATACTAGTCATTCGCAGCTCTCAGACTATTCGCTAATTCTATAGGCAGTATGAGACCTCAAATTCAACCTCCTAGGATTTAAAAAGCTTGCTGCTGCATTGGCCGGGAATCGAACCCGGGCCTCCCGCGTGGCAGGCGAGAATTCTACCACTGAACCACCAATGCTCCAGCTGTGAGCAGTTGTGTGAGCACCTCCCTTTAATTCCAGTCTTGACTGAATATATACTGACTCAAAACAAGGCCAGGCTCTAAATCTGCCACATCAGCATAGCTGGAAGAACAGGAAGCTTATGGAGAGAGAGAGAGATTGAGTGAGAGAAATGTACCTTCAGACCTCAGGACAGAAACTAGCAAAAAACACATTGGAACTTTGGGTGACTTTCTCCCCTCTGATGTCTCTAATGGGTGGGTCCTCCCATTCCGGGTTCACATGTCAGTTGAGCTGTTTTAAGGTTCTCAGATTTCACCACAGTTTCCTGCTGGAAACTAGCCAAGGTTGAGGGGGCGCAGCAGGAGTCCCCTCACTGGTGAAGGGCATGAAGGCCTCGGTCCCACAGCCAGCAGTGCCTCTCTGGAGAACTCTAATGCTGTTCATGCACTGGCTGAACAGGGAAGCGTGATTAGACTCACAGGCCTGGGGCTGCTGCTGTCCCCGCAAGGGTAAGGAGACTGGCTCCTCCAGCTGGATCTCTCTGTGAGGAGGAAACCTGCCAGGGAAAGCCAAAAGGAACAGCTCTGCATTGGCCGGGAATCGAACCCGGGCCTCCCGCGTGGCAGGCGAGAATTCTACCACTGAACCACCAATGCTCCAGCTATTTGCTGATGCATCTTCAGGGCTTTTCTCAAGGGACTGCATTTTATGGGACACAGAAGAGGGCTAGCAGATGTCAACCTCCCCATGCTGGTTTGTCCTGTTTGGAAAGCCAGACTGGTTTATATAGAGCCACCCTTGCTGGGCCTTACACTGCTTTGGGAGGGGCAGGGGAAACTATGAAGCTGACATTGAGTTTACACCCGGAGGCCCTTGATTTATCCAAAACCTCAGTGCAGTAGGTCCTTGGGTTTCGTTAGAGATCCGTTCCTAAGGCGAAACGTAACACGATTTTCTCCCTAAGTCGGAACCCACCTACATAAGCGCCGACGTCACTCACATGGAGCACAGACAGCAGTAACGAAGTGAAACAGTAAAAAAAAAAAATTTTAAGACAGAGAACAATTCCTAACCTTTATCTGTGGTAAATAAATAATAAAAAACATAAAGCACATATGTACATACGTCGAAATGACCGAATCTTTTTTATAAATAAATGGGAGATGGTGAAGTAACCTCAAAACATCGTGAGTCCGACGTAACCTGAGGACTGTCTGTACCTGGATGGGCTTGGTGGAATCTCATTCTCGAAAGATCAAAGGAAGAGGCAGCTCACAGGCCATTGCACAGCCCCTTCCTGGCATGCCCGGCTCTGCTCTTACATCCACCGGCTCAGGCACCAGCCAGTTTGTTCACCTGTTCGCACAGGGCCCGGCACAGAATAGGTGTCCCATACAGCTTGCTGCATTAAATCTTTATCAGACTCTGCCCAACCCCTCACTGAACAACGTTTTTGCAGGCATGGTCGCTCCCTCATAGGATGGCACACTTATCTTTGGACAGCCCTAATTACTAGCAGGTTCCTGACACTGAGCAGGAACCACATAGATTAATTGATACCGTTCGGACTTGATGTTCTTTAAAATTCTTCAAGCAAACTTGCCATTTATGCAACAGGCAAGCAGTGTACCTGCCATGATGAGCACAGAGTGATCAGACAGAGTCCAGGCAGCTGATTTGAAAAGTCCCTAATCTTTAGACTGCCCTCATCCCACCTTCATCTGCTACACTGGTCCCTCCCCATCCATCTCGGGCTTCTTAATACTCTTTCTGAAGGACATAGTGTCTTGGCCCTTGTGTCCACTGTGGTCTGAAAACAGAGACCGGTCCCTTGGGAGCATCCCCTACGTCAGTGGTCTGCAAACTGCGGCTCTCGAGCCACATGCAGCTCGTGAGCCGCAGTTTGCCATTCTGTTGTCTAATGATTTTGCCAATTACTGCTGTAAGGCATTACCCTTACCCAGAAGTTTTGACTTCAGGTTAAAGATATTAGTACATTATTAAAAATGTTTTTCGTTTTTCCATAAGGCAGTGGAAACTCAGTCAACAGAGTGGCAAACCATGGCTCGAGAGCTGCAGTTTGCCGATCACTGCTCCAGCTGACTACAGGCGCCATGAGCTCAGACCTCCCTCCCCCTATTGGCGTCCCTCACCAGGCAGACACCTCAGAGCCATAGCTATCCTTCCTCTCCCGTGTTACATGGGCTTCTCATGCTTTTCTGTAGAAAGTACAACAGTCCCTCCCTGGTCTTTCCCAGGCCTCGCCATACTGCAGCCTCTTCTTCCTGATCCTGATGGCTGTGGAGCTCTCCTGTGGGGATTTTCAGTTTCCTTCTGTCAAACCAGCCTTTCCTGGCTGCTCCAAGAAGCACTGCATTTCAGCACAGATCTGAGCGAGTCACTTCATTGCTGGCAAACTGGCACCGGCTTGTCGTTTCCTTTAACTGTCTCTGGTCCCTCCTTCCACACACCAGACTCCTCATCCTTCCCTAAGCAAGCATGTCTTTTCAGGACTCCTTGCCTTTGCTTCCCTGTCCCAGAGATAGGACGCCATGCCTTCCTATCTCTTTACCCGAAAAATGCCCATTGATCTACCTAAGATCTGACTCAAATGGCACCTGCCAGTCAGCCATGGTATTTGTCTTGCTTCTGTAGCATCAATGTGGCTTCTGTAGTCACATTGCTACAATTTCGTGCTTGTTTGTGTGTGGATCTTGCCCGTGGGACGGGATGTGGTTCAGCACCATCCCTGGAAATAATGACTCAGCCCCAGGAACTTCTGGCCCTCTGGCAAGCGCAAAAGGAGCAAGTGTTGAATAAAGATGGTTGATCAACTGATAACGCATTGTAGTTTTGTTCCCCGACAAGATGTTCACTTGCATTCTGTCCAATTCCCAGAAGGGAGATAGCACCATTATTCCTCATTCTGTTGTACACGAAGGGAAACTGAGACCCGTTCACCTGCACCCTGTCAGATTCCCAGAAGAGAGATAGCTCCACTGTTCCTCATTCTGTTGTACACGAAGGGAAACTGAGACCAGTTCACCTGCATCCTGTCAGATTCCCAGAAGGGAGATAGCTTCACTGTTCCTCATTCCGTTGTACACGAAGGGAAACTGAGACCCAGAATAGGGAACAACCGGGACCCAGCCAGCGCCTCCCAGTCAGCAGCAGCCTTGGGAAAGGCCTACCCTGATGTGCCTGCTCCCAACTCCTCTTTCTAAACCTGTCATCTCTCCCCCTCCTGCCAGCCCAGGCCCTGGAGCAGCAGCGGGGACAGGCTGATTGCACTGGTCCTACAGCCCCTCTCCCTCTCTCTCCAGGCTGGTCCGGGAGTTCGTGGCCCAGAACAACACCGTGCAAATCAAGCATGTGATCCAGACCCTGTCTCAGGAGTTTGCCTTGTCTCAGCACCCCCACAGTCGGAAAGGGGGCCTCATCGGCCTGGCTGCCTGCTCCATCGCGCTGGGCAAGGTGGGCCTTTCTCCTGGAGGGACAGACACACCAGCCATAGCCTTGATTCTGACCCGAGACCCTACAGGGCTTTGCAGACCTGTGTTTTACTGCCATTCTCTCCACACCTAAAGCACAAGGTCTGCAGCCTTATTCCTTCACCTGGCCTCTATCCTGGGAGGCCAACCTGCAAAGGGTCTTTAAGCCTACCCCCACACAAAGGCCTGGGATGGCAGATGGCAGCGGGGCTGGGGGGACAGAGGCCAGGGGCTGGCCTTTTTGACCTGATTCTCCTCCTCCCCACCCCAGGACTCAGGGCTCTACCTGAAGGAGTTGATCGAGCCGGTGCTGACCTGCTTCAACGACGCCGACAGCAGGCTGCGCTACTACGCCTGCGAGGCCCTCTACAACATCGTCAAGGTGGCCCGGGGCGCCGTGCTGCCCCACTTCAACGTGCTGTTTGACGGGCTGAGTAAGGTGACCGCTCCTCACTCTGCCTGGGCTGAGCTCGTCCACCCACCGAACTGACCTTCCAGGACTTCGGTGCTGGGGCCCCTTTTCCCAGCTGCAGGCCGAGCAGATAAACACAGAGCTGCCAGGGACACTTGTCTGTTCGACCTAGTGATGTTTGTGTGTGGATCTTGTATTTACATATTTTCCCATTTCCCTATTAATTTACCCTTACTGCATTTTCTGAAAGTGCCGGTCCACTGCAGATTGGAGGGGGAACTGATACTTTGGAAAGCCTAAGCTTCCCTGTAGAAGGTGAAGATGGTGCATCTGTATACAGAGTGTATGTCCCCTGTGAGGAGAGCACTAGCCTGTAAGCGCTAGGAGAAGCGCTCTGTAGGCAGGCTTTGGAGTCCCCAAGGCCCTCCTCAGCTCCGCTCTCAGTTTGTAGAGCTCCTTCCCAGGCACCAAGATCTGCTGCCTGCTGATGCCATAGTCACTGCTGGAGTATCAGCTTCACAGCTGCCTTGGTCCCCTCCTCCAAAAGTGGAGAGAGGACCAGCAAGTTAAGATCCAAAACCCCCAGCCAAAACCGGTTTGGCTCAGTGGATAGAGTGTGGACCTGCAAACTGAAAGGTCCCAGGTTCGATTCAGGTCAAGGGCATGTATCTCGGTTGCGGGCACATCCTCAGTGGGGGGTGTGCAGGAGGTAGCTGATCGATGTCTCTCTCTCTCATCGATATTTCTAACTTTCTATCCCTCTCCCTTCCTCTCTGTAAAAAATGAATAAAATATATTTTTTAAAAAAAAGAAAAAGATCCAAAACCCTGGGAAAGGCCAATAGGAAGCAGCCTCCTGACCAGGGGCAGCAGGTGACGGGACTTCCAGCAGGTCCCGGAAGTCCCTGACAGAACGGGATGCCCACCCAGTCTCAGTTCCTTAGCCAGGTCCCATTTTGCCCATCCCACTTCCCCTACCCTCCTTCAATTTATTCACCGAAAGAGGAACCCGTTCAGTGTTCCAAGCTGCGCCAGGGCCTTGGCCATGGGTTTTCCATAGATGTCATGACCTCTGCCATCTCTCTCCTCTGTGTCTCGTAGTTGGCTGCTGACCCAGACCCCAATGTAAAAAGTGGATCTGAGCTGCTAGACCGCCTTTTAAAGGTATTTGTACTCGATTCCCACTTTCCTTTCTAGAATCTGTTTCTCACATCTATCCGTACAACTTACAAATTCTGTCACTGGGACACTCTTCCTCGTTTGTTTAAATTTGTTCATTTGCATGCAGTAAAAGTCACTCTTTGATGTACAGTTCATTGATGTTTATCCTTACCTTGGCCAGACTTGATGAGTGTATGGACTTAAGTCACCAGCACAAGCAAACTACAGAACCGCTCTGTCACCCATTTTCCTCTGTGCCTGCCTGACCCCTGGAGCCAGCCCTGGGCAGGTCTTGGGCCAGAGCAGGCAGCCCCTGCCTCTGGCTCCCTCAGCAGCTCCCGCGCCTTTGACCCACAGGACATCGTGACGGAGAGCAACAAGTTTGACCTGGTGGGCTTCATCCCCTTGCTGCGGGAGAGGATTTACTCCAACAACCAGTACGCCCGGCAGTTCATCATCTCCTGGGTAAGGCCGAGCCCAGCACTTTCTCCAGCGTGACAAGCGCCTGGACACCTGGCCAGGTTCTGTGGCTGCAGAGGAGCCTCATCATTAATCTCGTAGCCAGTGACAACAGATAATCTGACCACACATTTATTCAGCTTGTCCCTGTGAGGATACAATTTCCCCCTTTTTCTGAGAAACTCCAATTTCCCTTTAAAGCCAATAGGCTACTTCTGGCAGTCACACTTCTTTTAGCTTGTCTCTCCCTTCCCATGTACTCCCTGCTCCCCCGTGGCATCTGAATTTCCTGGTGGTTACATTACTATTCCCCTGCACTTCTAACCAGAGCCATAGCTGCTAGCACCTCTCCGCCCGCATGTGCAGGGGGTCACCTGCAGTGCCAGGAAACGCTGCCTCAGCAAGGCCCCTTCTCACTGCCCAGGCCAGCGGGTTAGGGAGGAGGAGGCGATGGCTCTGGATTGGTGTAACATTCCCTCCTGGTTTTCTTCCCTGGGGCAGATCCTGGTTCTGGAGTCCGTGCCAGACATTAACCTGCTGGATTATTTGCCAGAGATCCTGGATGGACTCTTCCAGATCCTGGGTGACAACGGCAAAGAGATTCGGAAAATGTGAGTGGAGGAAGGAGGCAGGCAGCTGCCACCATCCGGGGCTCCTCAGTGCGCACACGTATCCCACACTAACAGACAGCAGGCAGCAGAACAAGAAGTTCCAGCTTTTCTTCCTGGTTGACGTGCTTCCCACCATGCGGAGCTAAGGGCTCAGCCCCCTGCCTCTGACAAGTTCATCTGACACGTTCAAAGTGTCGTTCCATCTGGGTGGCCAGCCCAGAGCAGGAATGGGCCCTGGCTGCCATATGCTATGTCCCTTCTCTCTCGTTGGCAGGTGTGAAGTAGTCCTTGGAGAATTCTTGAAAGAAATTAAGAAGAACCCCTCCAGTGTTAAGTTTGCTGAGATGGCCAACATCCTGGTGATCCACTGCCAGACCACGGGTGAGTGTGTGAAGGCCCAGGCACCGTCAACCCTCTGGGAAGCTCCTTTCTCTCTCACCGTCTGGGAAAGAGTCCGGGTAGGAGTGGGAACCAGCGCAACACGATCCGGAGCAGTGGAGCGCTGGGTCCTTGTGAGAGAGATTCGGGTTCTCTGTCAGCATGGAGGCCCTTTCCTTGGCCAGACCCTAGAGGGGTGCAAAATCTGGAGGCCCTGTTGGTGGGAAGCCAGGCCTTAGCACCGTGAATTGAAATGCTTGGGGGTTAGGATTGTGTTTCCATTAGCTTCTGTTGAGGATCAAACCACTGCAAAATGTAACTGCTTGACACAGCAAACTTACAAAAGTTTTCGGTCCGCTGGGAGATTCTGCCCACTTGGGCGAGGTGTGGCTGGGCTCAGCCATGCACCTCAGTCAGCTGGAGGGTTAGCTGCAACTCTGTGGTCTAGGGTGGCCTCACTCATGTCTGGTAGTTGTCTGGCTGTCACCTGGGTCCATGTGTCCTTCTAGCAGGCCAGCCCAGTGCACTCATATAGAAGTGAGCAAGGCCTTTTGAAGCTTAGGCTTAAACCAGGCACATCATCATGTTACCACCTTTTGTTGGCCAAATTGGCAAGGCCAGCCCAGAGCGAAGAAATGGACTCAACCCTTGATGAGAAAAGCTGGGCAACCCCATTGTAGTGGGCATGGACGCAGAAAGGGGTAGAGAATCGTGGCTGCTCTTACAGTCTGCCACAGATTGTTGCTCCATTCCATCATGAAACTGTATGTACCCAGGGGAGACAGAAAGCAAGGGTCAGAGAGTTCTGGTGAGGCCAGCAGCAGCATAAGCCCTCAGGACCTCCCAGTCCCATATGGGCATGGTCAGTAGGAGGGAGCATTTTGCTGCTCATGCTGACTATCCTGGAACCCACCACTCCCTCTGCCAGACGACCTGATCCAGCTGACAGCCATGTGCTGGATGAGGGAGTTCATCCAGCTGGCCGGCCGGGCGATGCTGCCCTACTCCTCGGGGATCCTGACCGCCGTCTTGCCCTGCCTGGCCTACGACGACCGCAAGAAAAGTATCCTTTGCTCTGGAGAAAGGAAACAAGAGCAGCCCCCCAGGGCGCTGTAAAGTTGCAGGACCGGAGTGGAGTGGGTCTCCCCTGGGATGGGGCACCTCCGAATAGTCCCTGGGATGAAGGGAACAGGAGGTGTGGCTGAACACAGACTGTGGGCGCCAGGACAGCACCGAAGCTGCCCTGCTCACTTACAGATCTGAGCGGCTCTCCTGGGCCCACACTTCCAACCCTGAGCTACACTGCCCAGCCAGGGTGGGCAAATCCTGTTGGTGGGACGTCCACCAGGGAGGGGCCCTGCAAGTCACAGGGGCATCTTGATGGGACACCAGTGTGACAGGAGGATATGCCCTCTGTTTGACTGCGGTCTGCCCACTAACATTCCTCTGAAGAGGACCGAGCCCTAACCGATGCCATGCACTCGGGCTTAGGGAAGCCCCCAGATGGGGATGCTCCTTACATCAGCGGACCCAGGCATCAAGGAGGTAGCCAACGTGTGCAACCAGAGCCTGATGAAGCTGGTCACCCCTGAGGACGACGAGCCTGAGGAGCCAAAGCCAGTGGTGCAGAGGCAAGCAGACCCCAACCCCGAGGACTCCTTGGCGAAGCAGGAGGGGACAGGCAGTGGTGAGTAGGCTTTGCCTCCTGCCCCTCATCTCCCCGGCCGGGCACCAGGGAGCCAGAGGTCGTAGTTGATTTGGGGCTTCACTACTTTCCATATGTTAACTCATGACAACCCAATAAGGCAGGAAGTGCTATTATCCCCGTTCTACAGACAGACATGGGGGAGATAGATAACACAACCAGGACCTGGCAGTTGCTAAATAGCAGAGTTGGGATTTGAACCCTGGCAGTCTGTCTGTAGAACCTGTGCTCTTAACCCTTTTGCTTTAAAAGCCATTACTCCTCTCCTGAATCCTTCCCTGGGCTCAGCCACAGAAATGGTTTTCCGGGTGGGAAGAGTGGAGCATGCCAGTACAGGTCTCTTGAATTTTGGCTGTAGACATGCAGCTGCCCAGAAGCTGGCTGCTCTTACTGCGCCCGTCAACCTCACAGAGGGAGCTTCTTCAGTCCGTGGAATTCTGTCAAATTCAGTGTCTTTAGAAAAGGAAATGGCTCTGCTCTCCTTTCAGACTCCTTTAGCATCACCGTCTTGTTTCTCTGTAACATGAAGAAAACCATGTTTCTGCCGATTGAAATCCGGAGTTTGACCCTCTAAGTGTCATCTAGAACTGACTTTTTTTCTCTCTCTCTCCCATGTCTTTCCTCACTGAGAGGTCACTGATCAGCTTCGTGGTGATATGTTCCTTTCCAGAATCAGCCAGAGAGTAAATGGATGCTGAACTTACTCAAATCTGTACATCTGGGACTTTTATCCAGGAGCGAAAGAATCACAAAAGCATTTTCTCCCAAGGCCATTCTATCTGAGCATTTCAGGCACACGTGCCCCTGGGCCTCCTCCCTTGGGTGTGGCATGCTGGATTCTTTCAGGTGTCACGTTACAGCAGCCTGGCCTCTGTAGGCCACAGTAGCAAAACAGCTGGAGGCAGAGCAGCACACAGCTGGAGCATTGGTGGTTCAGTGGTAGAATTCTCGCCTGCCACGCGGGAGGCCCGGGTTCGATTCCCGGCCAATGCAGCAGCTGGAATTTTTTTGGCAGCTTCTTGAAAAAGAAAACTTGGGAAGATATGTTAGTAGGAGCCTCCCAAGGTAAGACCTTTCTTTCTGAGAGAGATTAGAAGAATCTTGGGCATAGCCATATTTGAAGTTTCACTGATATATGAGTATTTTTTAATCTTTTCATTTTTTATTCTTGTTTAGAAAATTTGGAAAGTGGGAAATATAAAGAAGCAGGACTGTTCCCACCAAGAGGCAATCAGTATTATGATTTTGGTGTATATTTTGCGTTGTATGGATTTGAGGTCACACAGCTTATACAGGGTGGGGCAAAAGTAGGTTTGCTTATGTGGCAACCAGTCAGGCCTCCTGAAAGAACCACCATGCTGTCATCGTGGTAGCAGCTGGGAAACCAGCTGGAATGCTGGTGGCTCAGTGGTTGAATTCCTGCCTGCCACCCAGGAGGCCCGAGTTCTATTCCTGCCCAAGGCGGCATAATTATTTCAGATTTTAGATAGCTTTCCTTAGCTTTTTGGAAACAGCTCCCTGCTCAGGAGAATCTTATCTTAACCAAGATGCTTGCAGGCAACTTGGCTTCAGATTTTACTGCCTCATAAACAGCCTTTCGGCAGACACAAAACTCACTTTACGGTAGTTCCCAGAGATGGCAACAGCTAATTGGGGGCTCCGCATCCACTCCAGCCCTGCTTGTAACTAACCAGCACTTTACCAAGGTGCCAGGAGAAGGTGCCAGCAAGCCAGAAGAGTGATGAATTAACTAGTTGACGGTTTCATCCTAATCTCCCCACTTCCTCCAGTTATTCTGTCCTCCTCCAACCCGGTCCTCCTGGGGAAGGCCAGAGCCTCCTGCCTGCTCTCCCTCGCCTCGTGTCTCTCTCCCAAGCTCAGTCTGTGTTGCTGCGTCCTAAGGCACACCTTGTTCTTCACCTCACACCTCTGGCCAGGCCTATGGGAAGCTTGTCGGCCAGGCCTTCTGTGCATGAGCATGCACTCACGCACACCAACTCTCACACCGCTTCTCCCTCGCCTCTCACCACAGGGCTCCGGTCGGGACAGACTCACGTGGGTGCCACGCTGCTCCCAGCCCTCTCTGCTTTCTCTGGCTCTCCCTCAGCCCTGCTGCCGGTGGATGTCCAGTGCAGGCTTCCTCTCTGACTCTGAGTTTCCTGTGGCACGTGATGTGTCTTCCCTGTCCCTCTCCGTACATCCCTAATGGTCTCATGTTTCGTGACCCGGTGTCCTGACTCTGTTAACTTCCTATCTGTTGTCCTTGGGCAAGTGGCTTGGTCTCTCTGTGCCTCAGATTCCTTGTTTGTTAAATAGGGCAACAGTGATGACACAGCCCACAGTGTGAGGGCGAGTTTCTAACAAGAGATTTGCACCTAAAGCTCTTAGCACATGAGAGAGGCACTCAGTTACAGGTGCTGTAAGGTCTGGTTGCTTCCATTCCAGTTATAATAGATCCATCTCCTTAGCAGTGATCTCCCTTGTTTTTATCACCAGCCTTGCCCAGATGGGAATGGGCCCCTTCTGGTCCTGAAGGAGAGAGGTTGAGGTTCAGCTGGCAAGTGAAGACAGAGCAATAATAGGGCTTCCACGGAGGGCTGGTGACTGTGGGCAGCATATGATGGATCCATGAACTGCAGAGTTCTGATGCAGTGGGTGTACGGGCACCTCCTGTGGGCTCTGCAGATGCAGGCGATGAGGCCTGGCACCTGCCTGCAGGAGGTGAGGGCAGGGCTGCAGGTGAGTCACCAGTGACTCTAGGCATGGCCACAGGGCCTGCCCGGCTCCAGGGAGGTTATGTGAACTGGATCTTTTCTTTCTCTTCAGCTTCCACTCTCCCCCCCTTTAATTCCCATTTTATACCCTAATTATAAAGGAAATACATGTTCCCTATAGAGATTTTGGGGAAGAAACAGACATTCCTACTGGACGAAAGCAAAAAGTAAACAAGTTAAATATATTCTCTGGCAAATATATTTAGCAGTGTGCATCAAATGCCTTAAATATTTAAGATTTTATTTTTTTTTAAGGAAATAAATAGATAAGGTTTTTCCTTTTAAACACCTAACAGATGGTAGCCCATTGATTGTCATAGCAAGCCTGTGGTGTCCACACTGTCATTACCCCACTATACAGGTGAGGAACAAGTCAGGTAGCTTGCCCAAGGGTCGCACAGCCAGGAGGGGTGTCGATGCTCACACCCAGTCCCAGGGGCTGCAGTCTCTGCTTACAGCGATGTTTACACTGCGGTTCTCTGACGAGGAATTAATACGAAAGGGCAGCCGGAGGTGCTTGGCCTGACTGGGGAATCTCAGAATTGCAAAGGAAAACAATGTATGATTTTTATTCGGCTTGGCAAACATTTAAAAGATTACTGACATCCCTGCGGGGGCTTTGTGGGATGACGATTCCTCCGTTCTTGAATATCCAGCAGTAGAACCTTCCTAAAGGGCCACTTGGCAGTACTGTTGGGATGTCAGATGCCTGACCATTCTGCCAGCAGCCCCCGTGTTCGTGAGATCTGGAGAAATGCTTAGCCTCGTGCATAAGGAAGCATGGGAGGATGTAAACGAAATTAGGAAACAATCAAAATTAATTGGAAGCCAGTTTGCGACATCACATCATTTCATCTATAAATATGTGTTTCTGAAAGACAAGAGGGGAGAGGCCACCAGAGGCGTGGAGCTCCAGCTGCTGGTCCAGGCTGCTGGTTCAGGCCGGCCTTTCCCCCTTCACCCCGGTTCCTGGGGCTGCTCAGCAGGTCCAGCTCATGCCCAGTCCTTCCTGCCCCACCGCGCTGGGCCACGTCCTCCAAAGGTTCTCTCAGTCACATTTTCTGTTGAACATGGAAATAAAAGTCCCTTACTGGGGGGTAGCTTCACATCCATACCTAGAATAGCACCGCTCTAAGACAGAGTACACAGTGGGGAAAGCAAATAACAAAAGACAGTCTCTGATCCCATTTATGTTTCCAAAACAAAAAGGAGGATTAGCAACAGATGAGAGGGTACCTGCCTAACTGGTTCAGTAGTTTCTTGCACGCAGAGTGAAGATCAAAGGCTGAGGAGCGATGGGCTTGGTTTTGTTTTTGACATTTTTAGAGTCAGAACATGTTTTACTTGCATAATTTAAAACTGTTCAGAGGCCAAGGCTGGTGCCATTTGAACAATATACATAAATAATAGTTTTAATTTTAACCCGCAGAATAAAATATCTGCGGGTTCATAATGATACAGATGGATGGACAGATTGCTAGATAAATGGAGAAGAGACAGCTCTGCCTTATAGCTGGCAGTGTTTAGCCTTTTCAGGAATTGCCAGTCTGGTTTCCATTCCCACCAGCAGTGTCTAAGCTTCCAGTTTCCCCACATCCTCACCACCAAGTGTTACTATTGCCTCTCGTGTATATTAGCCATCGAGTGGGTGTGCAATGGCATCTCATTTGCGTTGCACGAACCTAGTGGCTAATGATGTTGAGTGTCCCGGAAGTCACCTTTAACGTCCATTGCCCGCGGGCCAGAAGTCTCTTCTGACCTTCCCCAGCTGTGTCCGGCGCTGGTGTCCCTCTCCTTGTGAGGGCACATGCCTCAAATCGTCCAGGCATGGGTCCTATCCCCACGCTTTGGGGAATGAGCAGCCTTGGGTCCTCGGGGCTCCAGATCCAGGTTCCTTTTCAAGGGCCGGAACCCACTGAGACTCTGTGTGTTTATAACCGGGATCTTGTTCATTCAAAAGACCCAGCAGCCTTTAGCATGACGCATTATTCCTCTTACTCTCCCAGGAGGCCCCGACGTTTCTTGTGACTCCAGCTTCAGTAGTGGCATCAGTGTCTTCTCGTCAACCAGGTGAGTGGGTTGTTCAGCCAGAGGTGTTTGTGGAAAGCGAGCAGCCGAGACCTGTCTGGGTGCAGACTGCGTGGGGCCCCCGCTTCTGGGCACAGGAGGTGCCTGATGAGGGGATCTGAGACCCGGAGCGAGCCCACCCCACCCCACCAGCTCTGATGGACAGATGGCTGTCTGAGGGGAGTGGGGACTAGACGCTCCTGGAGGTCAGAAGCATAACTAATACGTGGTGACTACAGTAGGACACGTGCAGACATCAGCACCTTTTGCTTGTCCAGGAGGATATGGGGCTGACAAGACTGACGATGGGAAGGCTGTGTGAGGACAGTCTGGGTGACAGGCGGCAATTGGTGGAGTCTAAGAGTGCATGGACATGGATTGTGTGGGCAGCAGGGGTGTCCTCATCTAGGCTCCTGGGTCGGCTGTAATTGCACAGCCTTCCACATGGGGGCAGTGCAGACCAAATATGGAGATCATTCCCTTCCCTGCCAGCCCCCTCCTATCTGCAGGGTGATGGCATTCCCCTAAGGAAGGAACTATCACGTGCTGTCCTTGTCTGAGTGACTCTAAGGTCATGGCCCATCTCACTTTTTCCTTGGGTGGAATTGGCACTGGTGGGCAGTAGTGGATGGCGATTCTCCTGCAAAGGGTTTCTTCCCTTTGAACTCACTCAGGCCTAGAAAACCAGTCACTCAGGAAGGACAAATGTGCACTCAGTCCCAAGAGACTCTGTTCTCCCCAGACCCTTGGGATCTTCCCTCCTTTTACATCATTTCCCACTTCTTCTTATCTTTAAGGACCTGTGCATGTTTTCTCAGCATGCGGGTGCTGATTCTAAACATGCACTACTCCTAGGATCATTCAAGAAAACCAGTAAGCATCCTTCATTCACTCGTTTCAGTTAGTTGTCGTGCGCTCCTGCCTGTGTTCAGCCCTGCGGGTTCCCAGGGGGAGATACCGCCCCTGAACATGGTCCTTAACCTTGAGGTTCTCTGTGGGGAGGCAGAGGAATAATCCGGAAGTTACCAGAAAGGGTAGTGATTGCTATGATAGGGGACTCTGGTGTTGGGGGCAAGCGATAGCGCCTGAGCTGCAGCTGGAATGGTGGCTGACGGGGATGAACACTCGGTGGCTGCGTGCTTCCTAAGCCCTTGCTTGCCGTGCCGGCTACTTTGTGTCACATTAGATTTTGCCAATGTTTCAATCCCATGTCTCTCCATGTTCGGGCTGAGGAAGGACAGGACATCCCAGAGCTGCTGTGCAGAGACCTCACTTAGGAAGGACTCAGGAGGGTGCAGACTCGTCAGGAGGGCTAGAGGCTCATCCTGAAGAGGTGGCAGCATAGAGAGGAAGTTGGATAGATTTGGGATCTGTTTTGAAGGTAGAACTGACAAAATCTGCTAAATGGGATGGAGTGAAAGGAGAGAAGTGACAGAAAGAAAAACTTCTGGTCTGGGGCTTGAGCCAAATCAGGATACTTTCCCTGGTGTCATTTCCCAAGCCGGAAGGAGGGGCAGGTGAGTGAGAGTGCCAGTCAGGAGGAGCTCTGAACACCCCCTAGAGCGGTTAAGGGGACAGGTGTGGGTGATGAATTTCAGAACTTGGTGGGGGGAGGTCTGAATGGAGAAGCAGGGAGACAGTGTCCCACAGAAGACATAGGCTTGCGTTCTGAAGGCTGTGGGAGCCCGCAGTACAGGCGGGAGTGAAGGGCAGACCTGTGGTTTAGAAGACCCTCTGGCAGCCGGGGGAGGATAGATGAGGGAGAGGATAAACTGACAGCGGAGAAGCCTGTTGCAGATGTGTCACTGTGATCCAGGCGACAGGGATTGTCCTAGTCCATGGGAGTCTGTGCCCCCCCCCCC
>PVJN01027054.1:0-28444 GCA_004026805.1 Lasiurus borealis
TAGATACAGAGGCAGTAAAGCCTCAAACAGACTGTGAAATTATAGCAGGAAGATTAAAGTTAGGTGGGGTAGATGGGAGATCAATCAAGGGACTTGTATGCATGCATATAAGCATAACCAATGAACATAGACACTGGGGGGGTTGGGGTATGCCTGGGAGGGAGGGGGGGCATGGGGAGACATGTATAAAAAATTAATATAAATGCAAAAAGTCCACCAGAAAAAAAAAATAAAAATAAAAATAAAAAAAATAAATGTCATAAGGATCGTAATTAAAAGTCAATATGTTTGGCCTCTTGATCTTAGGTAAGTAATCTGTGTTTTTGCCTCCCTAAAAAAGTTTATATAGGGTTACAAAAAGAAATTGTCAGCCCGTTTGAAATTAAATTGTCATCGCATAGACCAAGGAATATCCTTACATGATAATAGCCTACAATATCATTTAATTTTTGATATTTCACAACAGCATATCATACAACTATCCCAAACAAATGTACAAACTAATAATGTGAATGTTTAGCAGCAATTTAAAAAGAGGACATGATAGGATTTAATTCCTTTCAGAAGGAATTGAGGCACTGGGAATGTACTTGAGCATTCATTCTATACTGGCCCTCTTTCTTCTTTTGCCAAGAGAGACCCTCTTCTCACAACCCAATGGCCCTCAGCTGAAGCCTGAGTTCTATTCAGGCTGAGGTTGAAGCCTCGAGGTGGCTGGTAGAATGGATCTGTCTCTTGCAAAATGGTGTGAACTGGGCCTTCCCTGGATAAGGAACCTGAATTCCCTGACATAAGTGAACTGTGCCAGGTCCCCCACCAGCAGGCGAGGGGATCCCAAGGAAGGTGCTCGGCATGGAAGCCACAGGGGCATAGGCTACCTTGGAGACAGAACTGAACCTCACAACACCCTGCTTGGCCCTAGAGTATGACTGGTTAGCCAGAGAAGTGTAAGATTCCTCAGGGAAAGAACAACCTAAGACAGGCACAGCTGCAGAGGGGCCATCAGGAGAGAACTTGGGGATCAACAGAGGTGGGGCACAGACCTTAACCCCCTGCCAACCTTGCAGGGGTCTAAACCTTTACCCTTATGAGGGTGGTCTCCTGCCCCCATGGCTACCTCGCTTCCCATGCTCAGCACAGATTGGGACACAGGTTACAGATAGAAACATGCCAGCAGCAGCTGCCCTATATCTAAATTCAGCCTAGCACTAGGAATGCTCAGTTTCAACTCAATGCAAATAAACCTTTCCCCTAATATATACAGAGTAATCTACGATTGTTGGTACAGTATTAAATTTGATGTAAAAGAGTTATCAAGCTTTCAGATTAATTTAAATTAGTGAACTGAAATAAGCGAACACCTAAGAAAATTTAAGTGTACTGGACAAAAAGCTGTTTCTAAAGTATTAATTAAAATTTCTATTGATAGCTCATCTCAGGGTAAAATTGCTTAATATGTGATGAACATAAAACAGGCATATTTGTGCGCAAATAGTTAAAATTTAAAGTTATCAAGATTGCATTAATTTTTTTTACCAAATTCTCCATTAATCAAAAAGGGGGGGGGGTAGGATAATAGCATCTAAGAAAAAAAAATATCTGGTAAGTAATTTACATCTAGAAAATTTTCACTTTAGAATATTAATTTCCATTTGTAATGCTGATAGCAAGACATCCATGAAAAACACACATGGTGTCAAAATAAGTCAAAGGAAACGCGACTAGGCAAAAATAAAAAGGAACCCAAGTCAATTTTATAGAAAAGATTCCTTTATTAACTCTTGGTCAAGAATATGTTTATGTACTTTCAGAAAACCACTGGAAGACCAAGTGGACTCCTACAACAGAGAGGAACTGACAGGTCTGTAACAAACACGAAGGCAAGAGGAGAAACAGTCCACAGATGGAAAACCCTGACTATGCCTTGCCATGTGAGCTGTTAGCAGCTGAGCATCGCTACAGGATGCCCAGGAACTAACTAGAGAGGGTCGGACTGGCATCACCACCACTTGTCCAGTATCCAGATACCATTGATAACATGTACACATAAGGAACTGTCTGACATTAAAACTGGGACTCAAAGCTATTGGACATTGAAATTGGGACTCAATTATTTTTCTTTTGCTCTGGTGGGTTTATTTCTAGCCTACAGGGGCAAGATGTTTTTAAAGACAAGAATCAGGAGGTGGAAGGGAAACAGATGCAGAGCCAAAGAAGAAATGAATAGGCTGTTGTGTTAAAGTGGGAAGGCAGGGGAGGTTGGGGAGGAGGGGCCTATAGGAGATCAACCAAAGGACTTGTATGCATGTGTCTGCAGACATAGCCAGTGGATACAGGGCAATGGGAGAAGGTGGGGGGGACAGATGAGGGCGTGTACTGGGGGGTGGGGAAGGCAATAAGGCAAAATTAATTAATTAATTAATTCATTTATTCATTAATATTAAAAATAATAATAATCGTGATACATCACATAAACCAAATGAGATAAAAATCACATAGTCATATCACTTGATGCAGAAAATGCATTTGACACAATCCAATAGCCTTTCATAATAAATACTCTCAGCAGGGTGGGAATAAAAGGATCTTACCTCAACATAATAAAAGCCATATATGACAAACCCTCAGCCAACATCATACTCAATGGGCAAAAACAGAAACCATTTACCCTGAAAACAGGAACTGGTCAGGGATGCTCACTCTCACCACTCCTATTTAACATACTGCTGGAAGTATTAGTCATTGCTATCAGACAAAAAAAAAAAAAAAGAAAGAAAAGAAAGAAATAAAGCCATCTAAATAGAAAAAGAAGGAGTAAAACTGTCCTTATTTGCAGATGACATGATACTGAACAAAGAAAACCCTAAAGACTCCATCAAAAAATAATGAGACATGACAAATGAATTCAGCAATGTAGCAGGATACAAAATTAACACTAAGAAATCTTTGGCATTTCTATATACCAATAATGAACTTACAGAAAGAAAGAATAAAACAGTAATCCCATTTACCATCATACAAAAAAATTAAGATACCTAGGAATAAAATTAGCTAAGTAGGAAAAAGACCCATATGCAGAAAACTACACAATGCTAAAAAAAAAAAAAAAAAAAAAAAAAAAAAAAAAAAAAAAAAAAAAAAAAAAAAAAAAAAAAAGATAGAGGAAGACATAAACAGATGGAGTAACATACCATGTTCATGGATTGACAGAATCAATATCATCAATATGTCCATTCTAGCCAAAGCAATTTATAAATTCAATGCAATCCCCACTAAAATACCAAAGGTATACTTCACAGGCCTGGAACGAACTTTCCAAAAATTCATCTGGAATAAAAAAAGACCCCAAATAGCTGCAGCAATCCTTAGAAAGAACAAAGTAGGTGGAATCTCAATGCCAGATTTCAAGCTGTATTACAAAGCCACTGTTCTCAAAACTGCCTGATACTGGCACAAGAACAGACACATAGATCAATGGAATAGGAGAGAGAACCCAGAAATTGACCCAAACTACTATGCTCAATTAATATTTGACAAAGGAGGCACGAACATACAATGGAGTCAAGACAGTCTCTTCAACAAATGGTGTTGGGAAAATATGACAGAAACATGCATAAAAATGAAACTAGACTACCAACTTACACCATACACAAAAATAAACTCAAAATGAATAAAGGACTTAAACATAAAATGGAAAACCACAAAAATACTAGAGGAATCCACAGGCAGCAAAAGCTTTGACATATGCAGAAGGAACTTCTTCACTGACACAGATCCTCGGGCAATGGAAACTAAAGAAAAAATAAACAAATGGAACTACTTCAAAATAAAAAGCTTTTTCTCATCAAAGGAAACCATCAAAAAAACAACAAGAAAACCCACTGTATGGGAGAACATATTTGTCAATGGTAAGGGTTTAACGTCCAACATTTACAGGGAACTCACACAATTTCACAAAAAGAAGATAAACAACCCAATCAAAATATGGGCAACTGACGTAAATAGGCATTTCTCAAAAGAAGACAGAAGGAAGGCCAAGAAACATCTGAAAACCTGTTCAAAGTCACTAATCATCAGAGAGATGCAAATCAAAACAACAATGCAGTACCATCTCACACCTGTCAGAATGACTATGATCAAAAAAATCAACAAAGTAAAAGTGTTGGCAAGGATGTGGAGAAAAAGGAACCCCCATGCACTGCTGGTGGGATTGCAGACTGGTGCAGCCACTGTGGAGAACAGTGTGCAGTCTCCTCAAAAACTAAAAATGGAACTTTCATTTGACCCAGTGATCCTACATTTAGGAATATATCTCAAGATCAACAGAATAAACTGGTGAATGTAATAGAATCAGGAGCACAGAAAGGAAGTGGACTGATAATTCTCAGGGGGAAATGGGTGAGAGTAGTACAGGGAGAGACTGGACAAAAATCATACACCTATGAATAAGGTCAAAAACGGGAGAGAGGTAAGGGTAGTGTTAAGGGTGGGAGCCGAATAGAGTGGAGCTATGGAGGGCAAAAAAAGAGAAATAAATGTAATAATCTGAATAATAAAGATTTCATTTAAAAAATAAACTAGAAACTCTAACAAGAAAGTGTATATGCACCTCTATGTTCATAGCAGCATAATTCATCATAGCTAATATTTGGAAACAGCCTAAGTGCCCATCAGCAGCTGATTGGATTAAAAAACTGTGGTATATCTACACAATGGAATGCTACAATGCGGTAAAAAAGAAGGAGCTCCTACCATTTGCAACAACATGGATGGAGATGGAAAGCATTATGCTTAGTGAAATAAGCCAGGCGAAGAAGGACAAATATCCCATGATCTCACTCATCTGTGGAATATAATCAATGATTTAGACTAATGATCAAGATCAGATTAAGAGAATGAGAGATGTCGAGCAAAACATCAAACATCAGGAAAGGTGAGGGTTGGTGGGAATAAGGGGGAGAGATCAACAAAGGGACCTTCGTACATGCGTATGAGCATAATCATTGGGCACAGACAACGGGGAAGGTGGGACATGAGAGGGAATCCATACTTTGGTCACCATAAACTTAAGGAAATTACGTCATGAGACAAAGATTTTTAAATGAAACTCTGTAACATGAAAATCATTTTGGAAGGAAATAAAGAGAAGTTTCCTTTAAATGTCATAAGGATTGTAATTGTAAGTCAATATATTTGGCCTCTTGAGCTAAGCTAAGTAATCTATGTTTTTGCCTCCCTGGAAAAGTTTATAAAAAGTTACAAAAATAAATTCACAGCCTTTTTGAAATTGAATTGCCATGACCTAGAGCAAAGAGTATCCTTACATGATATTAATCTACAATATCATTTAATTTCTGCTTTTTCACAACAGCATGTTATACTACTATCCCAAACTAATTCGTTGAATGTTTAGCAGCAATTTAAGAAGAGGACATGGAAGGAGTTAATCCCTTTCAGAAGGAATTAAGGCACTGGGAAGGCACTTGAGCACTCTATATTGGCCCCTCTTTCCTCTTTTGCCAAGAGGAACCCTCTTCTCACAACCCAATGACCTTCAGCTGTAGCCTGAGCTCTCTATTCATGCTGAGTTTGAAGCCTCAAGGTTGCTGGTAAAATGGATCTGTCTCTCGCCAAATGGTATGAGTTGGACTCTCCCTGGAGAAGGAACCTGAATTCCCCAAGATAAGTGACCAGTACTGGGGCCCCTGCCAGCAAGTGAGGAGATCACCAAGGCAGGTGCTGGACATGGAGGCCATGGGGGCATAGGCTACCATGGAGACAGAATTGAACCTCACAACACCCCGCTTGGCCCAAGAGTATGACTGGTTAGCCAGAGATGGGTAAGATTCCTCAGAGAAGGAACAACCTAAGACAGGCACAGTTGCAGAGGGGCCATCAGGAGAGAACTTGGGGGTCAATAGAGGTAGGGCACAGGCCCTCACTCCCGACCTTGCATGGGTCTGAACCTTAACCCCTGTTGAGGAAGGTTTCCTGCCCCCATGGGTACTCGCTTCCCATGCTCAGCACAGATCAGGACCCAGGTACAGACAGAAACATGCCGACTACAGCTGCCCTCTATCTAAATTCAGGCCAGCACTAGGAAGGCTCAGTGCCTACTCAATGCAAATAAATCTTTCCACTAATATATACAGCAGTGGTTCTCAACCTTCCTACTGCCGCGACCCTTTAACACAGTTCCTCATGTTGTAGTGACCCCCAACCAAAAAATTATTTTCGTTGCTGCTTTATAACTGTCATCTTGCTACTGTTAATGAATTTTAATGTAAATATCTGATATGCAGGATGTCTTAGGCGACCCCTGTGAAAGGGTCGATCAACCCCCAAAGGGATCACAACCCACAGGTTGAGAACCGCTGATATACAGGGTAATATATGCTTGTTAATAGAGTATTAAATTTAACATAAAAGAGTTATCAAGCTTTCAGATTAATTTAAATTTGTGAACTGAAATAAGTGAACACCTAAGAAAATTTAAGTGTACTGGACAAAAAGCTGTTTCTAAAGTATTAATTAAAATTTCTATTGATAGCTCACCTCATGGTAAAATTGCTTAATGTGTAATGAACATAAAACAGGCATATCTGTGTGCAAAAATTTAAATTTAAAGTTATCAAAATTGCATTAAAAATTTTACCAAATTTTCCATTAATCAAAAAAAGGGTGGGGGAGTAGGATAATAGCATGTAAGGAAAAATACTCGGCAAGTAAATTACATCTAGAAAATTTTCACTTTAGAAAATTATTTCCATTTGTAGTACTAACAGCAAGACACCCATGGAAAACACACATGGTGTCAAAATAAGCCAAAGGAAAAGCGGCTAGGCAAAAATAAAAAGGACCCCAAGTCAATTGTATAGAAAATATTCTCTTATTAACTCTTAGTCGAGAATATGTTTATATACTTTCAGAAAACAACTCCAAGACCAAGTGGACTCCTGCAACAGAAAGGAACTGACAGGTCTACGCCAAACACGAAGTCAAGAGGAGGAGCTGTCTGGAGATGAAAGACGCTGACGATGCCTTGCCATGCAAGCAGTTAGCAGCTGTGCATTGCTACAGGATGCCTAGGATCAAACCAGAGAAGGTCGGACTGGCATTGCCACCATTTGTGCACTATCCAAATACCATTGATGACATGTACATATAAGGAACTGGGACTCAAAGCTATTGGGCAGTGAAATTGGGACTCAAGCATTTTTCTTTTGCTCTTGTGGGTTTATTTCTAGCCTACAGGGGCAAGATGTTTTTAAAGACAAGAATTAGGAGGTGGAAGGGAAGCAGATGCAGAGGAAAAGAAGCAATGAACAGACTGTTGTGCTACAGTGGGAAGACAGGGGAGGTTGGTGAGAAGGGGCCTGTAGGAGATCAACTGAAGGACTTGTATGCATATGTTTAGGCATAGCCAGTGAATACAAGGCAATGAGGGGGCAAAGGGGAAGATTGATGAGGGCATGTACTGGGGGGTGGAGAGGGCAATGGGGAAAATTAATTAATTAACCAATTAATTAATTAATTAAAAAGAAAAGAAAAGCATATCCTATATAATAAAGAGTTGATATGCAAATGGGCATCACACCCTCACACTGTCATGTCAAAATGGCTCAGACACTAAACACTGGGGAGAGAGGAATGAGAGCCAGCCAGGCATAAATGAGCTCATCAGAGAGGAATGGGGACCAGCCAGGCTTTGGCCTGGGAGAGGGTAAAGCCACTCACTCTTCAGTCCCGGGTGCCAGAGCCTATGGCTGAGGCCCAGGTAAAACCACCTGCTCATAGTTCCCTGCAGCTGTGGTCAACCTGGCCAAAGCCATCCCAGGTTCTGGATGCCCGTGGCCAGCCAGAGTGAGGGAAGCCCAAGTCCTGCAACTGGCTGGGGGAGAGAATCCTGGGTTCTTGGTGTGAAGCAAAAAAGAGGCAGTTAGGGGCAATCAGGCCAGCAGGGAATCAGTTAGAGGCAATCAGGCAGGCAGGCAGAGATGGTTAGAATTGATCAAGCAGGCAGGCAGACAGGTTAGGGACAATCAGCCAGGCAGGCAGGTGAGCAGTTAAAAGCCAGTGGTCCTAAATTGTGAGAGGCAGTCAGACATCCCCTGAGGGGTCCAAGATAAGAGAGGGTGCAGGCTGGGCTGAAGGATCTCCCCCCAGTCCATGAATTTTGTGCACCTAGCCTCTAGTAGAGCAATGAAATAGAATATAGAACCTAGACATCGACCCAAGTCATTATGTTCAATTAATATTAGACAAAGAATTCAAGAGTATACAATGGAGTAAAGACAGTCTCTTGAATAAATGGTATTGGAAAAATTGGACAGTTACATGAAAAAAAAATGAAACTAGACCACCAACTTACACTATACACAATAATAAATGGATAGAAGATATAAATATAGGTTGTGAAACCACAAAAATTTTTAGAAAATGCCACTAGCAGCAAAATATTAGACATCTCTTATAGCAATATGTTTCCTGATACATCTCCCAGGTCAAGGGATATTGAGAAGAAAATAAATGGGACTACATCAAAATAAAAAGCTTCTGTTCAACAAAGGAAACCATCAAGAAAATGTAGTAAGCCCAGTTTACAGGAGAACATATTTGCCAAAGAAATATATGATGAGGTGTTAATTTCAAAATTATATAAGGAACCCATGTAATTTAAGAAAAAGAAGACACACAATCCAATTAAATAATGGGTAAAGGACCTAAGTAGACACTTCTCCAATACAGATGGCCAAGAGATATATGAAAAAAATGTTCAATATAGCTAATCATCGATGAGATGCAAATTAAAATGACAATGTTATATCACCTCACACTTGTCAGAATGGCTATCATCAATAAATCAATAAATAACAAGTGTTGGCAAGGATATAGAGAAAAGAGAATCCTAGTACACCATTAGTTGGAATGCAGACTGGTGCAACTACTATGGAAAATAGTATAGAGTTTCCTCAAGAAATTTAAAATGGAACTGCCAATTGATTCACTTCTAGAAATATATTATATGAAACCTAAAACACTAATAAAAAATGAATGCACCCTTATGTTCATGGCAGCACAATTTACAATAGCTAAAATCTGAAAACAGTTAAAGTGCACATCAGTAGATGAGTGGATAAACAACCTGTGGTAGATTTATACAATGGAATACTATGTAGCTGTAAAAAAGAAGGATCTCTTACCATTTGGGGCAACATGAAGGACCTGGAGAGTCTCATGTTAAACAAAATAAGCCAGTCAGAGAAAGACAAAATTCACATTGTCTCACTCATATATGGAATCTAATATACAAAATAAACTGATGAACAAAATAGCTCTAGAGACATAGAAAAGTGAAACAGACTGACAGATCTCTGAGGGAAGCTTGGGGTGGGAGGTAGAGAGCGATTAACCAGGCAAATAATATGCATAGCACATGGACACAGACAATAGAATGGTAAAGGCCTAGGAGGGGCAGGTGTGGGTTAGAGGGGGTCAAAAGGGGAAAAATGGGACATCTGTAATACTTTCTACAATAATGGTAATTTAAAAAAAAAAATAGTGGTTAAGCTCTGCTTTTCTTGCCTTACTATTTTTTTTTGTTGTTGTTGTTGTTCCTGGTGGCAATTCTTTGCACAAAGAAGTAGTTAAATTGTGCCTTTTTAGTTTCAGTCCTCTGATACCACAATCCTCATTTTTGTGCTTCACAGCTAAGTTTTATTTCAGGCAGAATTTACATATACAGTGCAGGAAAATAGTATCTAACCCATTTTTAAATATCTCTAAGAAATAGTGACCCTTTCCCACCTTTAAGAAACTTGCACTTAATTTACAGCTTTTTGTAACATGAACCCTCAGTACACAGAATCAGTGAAATTCTGTTCTTAGCCCAGGTTCTCATCTTAATTTCAGAAACAGTTAAATTCTTCTATAAGTTCAAGATCTTTGTAGCACAGTTCTATGGTTTCAGGCAAGAAGTCTTTCTTAAGTGCTTACTATATATTTGCTCACTAGAAAGAGTCCCAACTTTGGAATCAGACTTATTTAGGTAAGAATCCACACTTTACTATTTACTACTTGTGTGGCCTTGGACAACGTATTTCACTCTTCTGACCTTATTTGTACAATAGAACTAATACACTCTACCTCACAGAGCTGAAATAAGGAGCCAATGAAATAATTGAACCAGTAGCTATGAAAATGCCTAGCACTTTCCACAGCACATATTAATTTATTTCTCATAGATTATCATTATTATGTGTCTAGATATACACTAAAACCCAGGAAATTCCATAGAGTACCAAGAGCCTGGAGCACTTGATGCCTGGTTGCTCTCTCCCCAGTCACATCTCAAAAATGCATCATAGAGATTAAGAAGGGCTAGAATCTGAAACAACATGCCCCAGGAACTGTTCCAATATGTTTTGCCAAAGGAGGTTCAGCTTGGCAGATGGATAAATTACAGTACAGGGAATCAGTTGGCAATGGTGATAATGGAATGTGGTTCAACAACCAGATCTTCAGGGGAGAAAAAGCATTGATTTTTTTCATATTTATCAATTTTGGGGGTGTAAACATTTATACAACTGAACATGAAGTTGGAAAGAAATGTGAAAAATTGGTTTTCCCTGCCAGTATAAGTTAGTTCTAACATACCATAAAGTAAGGTAAGGAATTCCTAGAACAGAAAAAAAAAAAGCTTACAAAAATAAGACAGGGACCTGATGCAAAGGCTAAGGCAGCAATGGGAGGACCTCACATTAAAAAGCCAAGAAAGTCAAGATTGGTCTTTATTACTGGGACAGGGCTGAGTCTAATTGAGCATCAAGGAACTGCAATTATGGTGTGAAAAGACACCCCAGCTGAACATATTGTCCTCTAGCACAGTGGTTCACAAAATGTTGTCCCAAGTCATAGTATCAACATCACATGGGTAATTGTGAGAAATATAAATTCTTAGGCCCACCTTAGACTTAATCAGAAACTCTAGTGGAGTGGGGAGGGAGGCAGAACAGCCATTTATGGTTTAACAGCCCTTTGAGTGGTTCTGATACTCATCTACTAAAGTTGAAAAACCATTACAATAATGACAGGCCCATCTTTCCTATGATCAAACCAGGCCAAGCTAATGTTACAGGCTGTTATGGGAAACATCCCCAATGTGCAAAAATGACCAGTGACATTTGGAACAAGAAACATTGGCTGAATTGAATTTATGGGAAGGGCAGGTGAGTATCTGGGGTCAAGAAGTGTAACGACATAGACAAATAGCTTCATGTTATCTCAATTCCCTGTCATAATCAAGCTGCTGGTTATAGCAATGTTAAAGTTAATTATTTGTATAGGTTGTTTTAAAAAAAGACATTAGAACTGGCATTAGAACTCTAGCCTCAATTTTCAACTTGTAAGCGTAATTGCTTGGTTTCTAGTTCAATATATCATCCTGCTATCTCATATATTCTGAAGAGATTATTAAAAATAACATATCTTGTGGTAGAGAAATGATCCCAAGCAGGTGGATACAATGGGCCATGTTTCACAAAAGCTAAAGAAAATTGCTGTAAAGCAGATTTCCAAATTTATAGAGTACCTTTCAATTTTCAAAGATATTTGTTTATTATTTTACTTGTGGTGAAATACACATAACATGAAATTTACCATCTTAACCACTTTAAGTGTGTATTTCAATGGTATTACATACATTCACATTATTTTGCAACCATTACCACCATTCAACCATTCGTCTCCAGAAATCTTTTAATTTGAAAAATTAAAACTCTGTAGCCATAAACAATAACTCCCTATTGCCTCCTTTCCAGTTTCTAATAATCTCTATTATACTTTCTGCCTCTGTGAATTTGACTACTCTAGGAATTTCATATAAGTAGAATAACATAGTATTTGTCTGTTTTGTGACAGACTTTACTTAGCATAATGTGTTTAAGGTTAATTCACCTATAGCAGTGATCGGCAAACTGCTGCTTGCAAGCCACATGTGGCTCGAGAGCCATGGTTTCCCGCTCTATTGACTAATGAGTTTGCCGACGACTGACCTATAGCATGTATCAAAATTTTCTTTCTTTTTAAGAATAAATAATATTTTCGTTGTATGTATATACCACCTTTGGTTTATTCATTCACTCATTAATCCATCAACTGATACCTGCTTTGCTTCCACTTTTTGTGTACTATAAATAACACCACTATAAACATGTATATAAATATATCTCTTTGAGATCTTGCTTTTAATTATTTTGGACATATATCTAGAAATAGAATTTCTGTATCATATTCTCATTTTATGTTTTTTTAATTTTTAAGGAATTGCCAAACTGTTTTCCTTAGTGTCTGTAACATTTTACAACCCAACCAACAGTGCACGAGGGGTCCAATTTCTTCAGATCTTTGTCAAGACTTGTTATTTTCTGATTTTTTAAAGCAATCATCCTAGTGAGTGTGAGGTGGTATCAAATTTTGATTTTGAATTGCATTTTTCTACTGATTAATGATGCTAAGCATTTTTTTCATATACTTATTGGCCACTTGTAAATATAGAAATGTCAATTCAAATCCTTTGCACATTTTAATCAGTTTGTTTACTGTTGAGTTGTTCTTTATATATTTTACCTGTTAATCACTTATCGGATATTCAAATAAATTTTAGTGCATAATTTATCCTTGATATAAGAATTGAAAGTGAATTAAGGCATGATGTATAATTATTTACATTAAGAATAATAAGTGAGTACTTCTATCCCAAGTTCGCATAACAAGTCCAGACATATAGCCAAGGCTAGGATCAAGTCTGCTGTTTTGATAATCCTAGAATTCAAATCTTGAAGGACCCTTCAAAACCAATGAATCAGAGTACCTGTTGTTATAGACAAAATATTGAGACCCATAGAGCAGGAGGTATTTATTCAAGGTTATACAGTGATTCAGTGGCAGAATATGATACATGATCTTATTTTCCTAACACCAAGTTGGTAGCTTCTCTATTCCATCCTCCAGCAGAAAACAATTTGGCACAGTTGTAAAAAGCTGTGTCTACTGCCTACCTTTTAAGGAAATGTTAATTTCATTTGAAGACTCCATTACCTAAAGATGAAGACTGGTGGTGAGAACTACAGGGCCATTTGCATTTATTTCTCAAGCTCTGGAAATGATAGCAGCTTGGCTGTGGAGGTATCAAATTAAAAAGTGCCAATACTAAGAACTTGGGGGAACTTGAATTTTAGCCATTGCCTATAAGGGTGAATAAATACCTCCATAGTCCAGATTGCCTCTTCCATAGCCATTTACAGATCTGCCTGCCTGGCACATTTTGCAACAAAACACGTGACTCCCAAGGAATTTTAAAATGCCAAGGAGAAATGATCCAGAAGAACTTCGCTGCTCTTTTAAAAAATATTTTCCTGCTGCCTTCCAGTTTTCAAAGGACTTTTGCATGTGCTGGCCTACATGAACTTCACAACAGCCCTATGAAGCTGCTTCATTACCCCACTTAAACATGAAGAAACTAGATTCAGATAGTCCAAATGACTTTCTTGAGGTCACATAGTTAGGAAGCTATACCAAATTAGTATGACTCTGAGGTCTATGCCATCATTACTGTTTTTCCTAAGGTCTATAGAGGTGATGAAGGTAGTGTGTAGCATCTACTAACTTTCACAGAGACTACTTAGGGTCTCAAATATCCAGGTGTGTGTGTGTGTGTGTGTGTGTGTGTGTGTGTGTGTGTGTTTTAACTGCTTCTTCTTATTGGTGTGAAAGCTTGATGCTAGAAGCCAATCATTAAAACAACATTTTATTCATAAGCAGCATGGCCTCCAGAACCAGCAGCATTCTGGAAACTTGTTGAAATGCAATTTTTTTACTCTTACTCTAGACTTTCTGGGGTAAGAGTAAGTGAAATCTCTAGGAGTATAACCTCACAATCTGTGTTTAAAAAGCCATTCAGGGGATTCTAATGCATTGTAGGATATATCTAATGAAAGCGGTAATATTACCTGAATTTTCCTGAAAAGGTAATCAATTTTCTGCCTCACTGTGTCAATACAGATCTAGTCCAGGCAGCCAATTAAACCTGAGTTTCTCCATTGGTTAAATGAGAAGTGGCATACCTCATTGTAGCTTTTTGAATTTATAATGAGGAAAAACAAAGCTTGAGTATAATAGTGAGAATATAAAATACAGAGACAGACAGGCTAGGTTTGATTCTTTTTAGCTGTGAGATGCTTCTTTCACTCCAACTTCTTCACAGGAAAGAGAAGGATTCATCCATCTCACAGGGCTGTTTTGAAGCTAAAAGAAGACAATGGAAGTTAATTTAAAAAGGGGGAGAGATCAACCAAAGGACTTGTATGCATGCATATAAGCCTAACCAATGGACACAAACACCAGGAGGGTGAGGGCATGGGTAGGGAGGGGGGCAATGGAGGGATAAGGACACATATGTAATACCTTCATCAATAAAAAGAGAAAAATAATAAATAAATAAAACTTTAAAAAAAACATTGTGGGTTGTCAATCAGTGCTGTCGGGAAATCAGATTCCATTATGTAGATATTTTCCTTTATTATTATCCCTGGTTGAAACCCAAAGCCCAGAGAATGAATGGCTATAACATGTGCAGGAAGTATGTGGTAGCCTTTCTGCTTCCCTGAGGATAATTACCTATGCTACTATCCAAAACAGAGATGCCATGGCATTACCTAAATGATCAGTACACATCAATTGCCATGTCCCTGCCAATATCTGCTCAATTGTTCAACCCCAGAATAAAATGCTGTGCCAGTACTATGTTATGGTCCATGCCTAAACAAAATTTTCTTTCAAGATAAACTGTTTTTAAAGCCTAGGCAGACAAGCTGTATACCAAATGACCTTATCCTGACTGAATCTAACCCAAGGGCAACCAATATTTAGTCTGGCCTGGAACCTGTGAACTGGACAAATCAGACTATCTCTGTGACTCTCATACTTGAACCAAGAGACATGAAAAAAGGAACCAACTAGCAGTAGGAGCTATAACTGGAGGTTACCAAGTTGAGTTGGAACTGTAATGGTTACAGTATACACTGTTTAAGCTGCAGTTATGAACTGAAAGGAGTAGAGAGTAACCAAATCATACTAATTATGATCCATTTATGAACTCCATTTGTTAAGGTCTCTTTAACTTCTTCGGTGAACTTTCTCTCTGTCGGATTCTGATAGTTTTGCAATAAACCCCCCTTTTATTACAAGGTTTCTGCTTCTGACTGAGAGATCACAAAGCAGGTATTAAGCTGCTCCCTTTTCACAGCTCTCTCTACTCTCAACCTGGGCATCATGCAAAATGAGATGAACAGACAGGATCCATGCCAACTAAAAGCTGCCAAAAAAAAAAAAACAGGTCAAAGTACACTCAAAAGTGTTCTTTTGAGTGCCAACTGTGTGTGATAAACTATGCTTGCTACATTTCCAGTATCATCTCCTTTAACCCCCAAGTATCTTCAAAAGATATATATTTCTCTTTTACGGATGATAAAATGAAAGCTCCGAGAAAGGGAGTGATTTTTTCCAAGTAAATATAGGAAATTGATCTATCTGGAGTCAGAGTCTAAGTTCTGTTTACTATATCTCACTGCCTTGAGATTAGTACTTTCCAAATATGGTTGATTATGAGAATGCCTAGGGATTGCCTTGTAAAAACAAAGATGTCCCTTCTATTCAATTCAAACCTCATATCCAAGATGGAGGCCAAGCATCGGCATTTTTTCAAAGCACTTCCCTGGTGATTCTGATCAACCATTATGATGACTAGTGTCTTTGAAAATAATTGTTTCAGATTTACTTGGGGAGAAAAAAATGGTGGCGGAATAGACAGACATGTCTGAAGCCTTGTTGCTATAGCAGACAGAAACAACAGCTTAGGGTCACACTGGGAGTGTTTGTTGGCAATTTAAGGGACAGTTATCCTCCAGGAGAAGGTGGGGGACTGCTGGACAGGGCGCCCCTAACCAGGCAGCCCGACTCTTCAGGGATTATTCCCCCAGAGCCACCAGCTCGAAAGTGGAGACCACACCATTTTTCAGGAGATAGTGGATGTTTACAAAACACTGAAAACCTACAGCTGTGGAACCCACCAAAAAGCCAGGGGACCCAGAACGCCGCTACTTAATTGGCACAAACAATCGGATTCAGAGGAGCTCCACACACCACACAGAAAGGAGAGAGAACTACATAACCAGACACCTGGAGAAGAAAGACCATGGGCAGATAAAGAAACAGCCCACATAGGGAAGAAGAGCAGGGATCACCAGCAAAGGAAGTAAAGGAAATAGAAGCAAACAAACTGCCAGAGAAAGACTTCAGAGAAATGGTGATAAGGTGGCTGAAAAGAATGGAAGACAAATTCAACAATATGAGTAAGAACCAAGAAGAAACTATAAATTATCAAGAAGAAAATGAAACATGACATTGCTGCTGTAAAGAACTAAATAGAAAGCATCAAAAGTAGACTAGAAGAAGTAGAGGACCACATCATGAGCTAGAGACAAGCTAGGAAAAAATACCCAAGTACAGCAGCATCCAGAAAAAATAAAAAAAGTAAAAAGCAAGGGGAAAGCCTAAGGGAACTTTGGGATAACAGGAAAAAAAAAAACAACATACACATAATTAGGGTTCCAGAAAGAGTGGAAACTGAGCAAGGAATAGAAAACCTGTTTAAAGAAATAATGACAGAAAACTTCTCTGATATACGAAGGAAAAATCCCACAAAAATTCATGAAGCTCACAGAGTCCCAAGCAAAATGAACCAAAAAAAACTACAAAAAGGCACATTATAATTAAGTTGGCAAACACCAATGACAAAGAAAGAATCTTAAAAGCAGACAGAAAGATTCAGAAAGTTACTACAAAGGAATCCCCATCAGACTAACAACTGAATTCTCAACAGAAACTCATCAGGCCAGAAAGGAATGGATTGCAATATACAAAGTCATGCAAAGGAAGGGTCTGAATCCAAGAATACTGTACCCAGCAAGGCTTTCAATCAAAATTGAAGGTGAAATCAGGACCTTCACAGACAGAGAAGGACTAAGAGAATATATAACCACCAAACCAGCAATGCAAGAAATGTTAAAGGGTCTGCTGTAAAAAAAGAAATAGGAAGTGAAGAGGGAACACAGGGGTAAAGAATCAAAATGGTATCAAATAAGTACCTATCAATAATAACTTTAAATATAAATGGATTAAATGCTCCAATCAAAAGGCATAGGGTAACAGATTAGATAAGAAAACATAACCCATATATATGCTGTCTACAAGAAACCCACCTCACAAAAAGAGATGCACACAGACTGAGGGTGAAGGGATGGAAGACAGTTGTTCAGACAAATGGAAATAAAAAAAAAAAGCTGGGGTTGCAATACTTCTATCTGAAAAATTAGATCTCAAAGATAAGGACATAACAAGAGATAAGGAAGGCCACTTCACAATACTAAAGGAAGCAATCCAACAAGAAGAAATAACTCTGGTAAACATATATGCACTCAACATAGGCACACCTAAATACATAAAAGAACTCCTAGAGGATATCAAAGGAGAAATTGACAGCAATACAATCATAGTAGGAGACTTTAATACCCCACTGTCACCAATGGACAAATCCTCTAAACAAAAAATCAGCAAAGAAACATCAATCCTAAATGAATCACTAGACCAGATGGAATTAATTGCCATCTTCAGAACATTTCATCTGAAAGCAACAGAATAAATATTCTTCTCCAGTGCACATGGGTCATTTTCAAAGATAGTTCTTCAAATTCAAGAAGGTAGAAATCATATCAATCATTTTCTCAGATCACAGTGGCATAATACTGGAAATCAACTACAATAAAAACAATACAAAGAAATCAAACACATGAAGACTAAACAGCACGCTATTAAACAAAGACCGGGTAACCAGAGAGATCAAGAAAGAAATAAAAAACATCATGGCAACTAATGACAATGACAACACAACAATACAAAATTCATGTGACACAGTGAAAGCAGTCTTGAGAGAGAAGTTCATAGCTCTACATGCCTACTGCAAAAAACAAGAAACAATGGTAATAAAGTACCTAACTCTACAACTCAAAGAGCTAGAAAGAGAGCAACAAAAAAAAGCCCAGTGTAAGCAGCAAAAGAAATTGTAAAGATCAGAGTGGAGATAAACAACATGGATACCAAAGAAACAATTCAAAAGATCATAAAAACCAAGAGTTTGTTCTTTGAAAGTATAAACAAGATTGATGGACTTCTAGCCAGGCTCACCAAGAAACAAAGAGAGAAGACCCAAATCAACAAAATGAGAAATGAAAGAGGAGAAATAACAACAGATCCCTCTGAAATAGAAAAGGGTTGTTAAAAAATACTATGAACAACTCTATTCCAAGAAATCAGACAACCTGCAAGAAATGGACATATTCCCAGAAAAATATAACCTTCCAAAATTCAATCAGGAATAATCTAAACATCTCAATAGGCCAATAAGTATGGAAAAAATTGAAGGAGTCATCAAAAAGCTTCCAGCAAACAAAAGCTGGGGACAAGGTGGCTACACAGGAGAGTGTTACCAAACATTCAAGAAAGAATTAAAGCCTATCCTTTTCAGACTATTCAAAAATATTCAAGAAGAAGAAACACTTGCAAACACCTTCTATGAAGCCAGCATCTCCCTAATACCAAAACCAGGTGAAGACAACATAGTGCAAGAGAATTACAAGCCAATATCTCTCATGAACATTTATGCCAAATCCTCAACAAAATTCTAGCAAATCGGATCCAGCAGTACATCAAAAAGATCATTCACCATGACCAAGTAAAATTTATACCAGGAATGCAAGGATGGTACAATATCCACAATAAACATCATACGTCACATAAACAAATTGAGAGATAAAAGTCACATGGTCATATCAATTGATGCAGAAAAAGGATTTGACAAAATCCAACACCCTTTCTTGATAAAAACTCCCAGCAACGTGTCAATAGAAGGATTATACCTCAACATCATAAAAGCCATATATGATAAACCCAGCTAACATCATACCCAATGGGCAAAACTAAAATCCTTTTCCCTAAGAACAGGAGCAAGACAGGTATGCCCCTCTCACCACTTCTGTTCAACATAGTATTGGAAGTATTAGCCATTGCAATTAGTCAAGAAGAAGAAATAAAAGGCATCCCAGTTGGAAAAGAAGAAGTAAATAGGAGATCAACCAAAGAACTTGTATGCATGCATATAAGCATAACCAATGAATACAAGATACTGGGATTTTAGGGTATGCCTGGGAGGGTGTGGGCAATGGGAAGATATGTATACATTTAATACATTAATAAAAAAAAACGTTGAAAAAAATAATTGTTTCAGACTATATTTAAATGTAAAGGAAGCCTACAATTATTATAATCAGTTCATGCTTTCTTACATGTATCTGAATAAAAGCTATGGTATCTTCTACTAGAGTTACTTGATGAGAGGGATTGAAAAAGTCCAGGTCTGACCACAAAGAGTTTTTGGATAATACTATCATTTTCAAACAACTTTCATAGTTTCTAAACTTGTTGAACTTAATCTCATTATCTCCATATTTTTACATGAGAATACCAAGGTCTTAGAAGTTAAGTAATTTGACAAGGGACAACCAACAGAGACAAAGCCAAAATTAAATATGTATGTCCTGGAAACCAAGTACTCTTTAATTGCTCTAAGTCAATGGTTTGCAAACTGCGACTCGTGAGCCCTGGTTTGCCTCTCTGTTGACTAATGAGTTTGCCGACCACTGACCTGGATTCTCAGTTCCAATAATTACAGGCTGTTGTTGTTCCTTGTGATTAAGCCCCTATCCCAGTGGTCGGCAAACTCATTAGTCAATAGAGCTGAAAACCGCAGCTCATGAGCCACAGTTTGCCAACCACTGCTCTAAGCCCCGACCCCTGCCCCTCCATTTTGTAATTACATGTCTTCTTTTCCCAAAGTCTGTTTTTTATTCAGCCTGGCCTCATTTCCTCACATAGCTTTGCTAACATGTACTTGACCTGCAGTCTCTGTTTCAACAAAATGTGTGGGAGGAGATGCTGTGCAAACATGCCCCTGTACACATGCCTCAGACTAGTGGGAATGGGAAACAGAACCTCAGGGTTCTGGCACTTCTGTTGGAGCACACTAGCAGCACAATCTGGCCCCAAATGAACCTACAATTTACAGTTGATACAGTTCTCAAAAGTAGCAAAGGACCTTCTTTTTCCTGTTCATGTGGTGTTTCCAATCAATACAGGGAATTCCATTCTATAACCCTATAGTTTTGGTGGTAGGGATCCTAGACAGGATTAATCAACACTGTAAAATCAAGAAAGTATGTCGTGTTGTGTGAATAACACTACCTTGGAAATTTGCACACCAAGTTTCTAATATCTTCTACCCATTGGGTCTCACTTTTCCTACCTATACAAGAAAGAGGTTGAACCCTGTTATTTCTAAGGTCCTTTTCAGTTTTGACACTTTATCTATATTTTATAGAATATTTGGGATGCCTGTAAGACTTGGGTAGAAAGTGCAGCCAAAATGGGCAATGTGGTCTATTTAGGAAAAACTTGAAGAATGGTTTGTTTCTAAAAATATTGTTCTCCTGTTTAATGTTTTAGAAAAGAAAAAAAAGTATAAATTGAATGAGAAATTATAGGATTTTATCACTAGCAGGAAATTTGGACTCTGAAAATTATCTAATTAACTACCTTATTTATTCTGAATTGAACCCCATTATGGCCCACCCAAATCTTCCTCCATCTCTATTCATGAGTCCTCTCTCATTTAGAGTAAAATAAGAATTTGGTGCATGACAGGTTGAGTTGAGAGGTGGAAAGTTACTCTAATAAAAGATTAAGATTCTGTCCTTGGCAGGGGAAGTACTGAGAAATTATTTATTTAAGCATTTATTTGCTCAACAAACATTTCCTGAGCACCTACTGTATGCCAGAGCGTGTTCTCAGTACAAGGAATGCAAAGATAAATGAGACACCTAGTGATTCAGAGCAATCATATGACCTTTCTGTTCTGGGTTACACAACTTATGCCTGGCATAGTAAAATAGCTAGTCTTGGCCAGGATTCTGAGCTTAAAGAAGGAGTCATAGAAGTGGTGAAATCAGATTTTTTACTTACTTTTTATATGCCACCAATTGGCACAAAAAGTCTTAAACCCAAAGGGACAAGACAGAATAAAATACATCAGCTGTATAACAAAAATGCACAAAACTCATGTTAATGGTCTTTTCCATCTTCTTGATCTTAAATTACTTATTCTAAAAAAGCCAAATAATATATATTCAGTTCTTGATTTGTCTGTTTTCCTCATTTGATGGGATTCCCTATTACCCATCCTGACTCATTTTCCCTAAAAAAGTAAACTATATATTTTTTTTTAAATGTAATTTTTGAGAATCCAAGATGGCGGCATAGGTAAACACCTACACTGCTGCTTTGCACAACAATTTCAAAACTACAACTAAAAGACAGAACGGACATCATCTAGAACCACAGGAAAGCTGGCTGAGTGGAAGTTCTACAGCTAGAGGGAAGGAGAGGGGCTCCAGGAGACCCAGAGGAGCTGCAAAAAGCTGAGGTACGGAGACAAGCACATGGAGAGAGTGGGTGCAGGAATACCTGGCTGGTTTTCTCTGGCAGGAGGGAAACTGAGACTCTCAAAGGCATTGAACCCCTTATCTTATGATACTAAACCCCAGATCCAGCCAAAACTCATACGGGGGGAATTTGGTCTGTGAAAAGGGAGAGGTGCACAGAAATTTAGGGGAGTCGCAAAAGAGGACTGGTGGTGGCACGCACGGCACTGTGCAGAGGACAGATTGCTGATTGTGCCACTGGCTTTCGCGAGTGGGCGGGAGACAGACCCTCGCAACTGTGCAACTTCTGACTCCACTAAGCCCCTGTTTTGGGTAAAACCCTGGGGACCTAGACTCGTGTGGTCCTGGAGTGCAGGGAAGCTGGAAAGGCAGTGGTCTAGAGGCACTGCGGGCATGCGTGCACAAGGACCACTCCAGCAATTACCCAGTCACGTGAGACTCAGGGGCCATGGAGGGTGGGGCCGACTGGAAGGCAAGGCGGTCCCTTAAGCCCTGAGACTCCACCCATCCCAAGCTCAACAGAGGCTTCTTCGGTTTTGCAAGTCTGGTATCATAAGGCTGAATCCAACACAGAAGTTCTCCCGACATAATGAAAATGCCGAGACAAGGGAAGGGATCACAAACAAAAGAAATGGAGGGGAAAAAAAAAAATGACTGGATATAGAGTTCAAAACCACGCTTATAAGGTTTTTCAAGAATATGCTAGAAAAGTTGGATAAAGTTAGCGAGAGCCAAGAGGAGATGAAAAAGGATCAACTAGAGACACTGACTGAAATAAAAAATATTATAGAGTCCTAACAGCAGACAAGAGGAAGGCAAGAATCAAGTAAAAAAAAAATTGAAATATAAAGAAGCAGAAAACATTCAACTGGAAAAGCAAGAAAAGAATCCCAAAATGTGAAGATAATGTAAGGAGCCTCTGAGACAGCTTCTGATGTGTACCAACATCAGAATTGTGGGGGTGCCAAAAGAAGAGAGAGAGCAAGATACTGAAAACCTATTTAAAGAAATAATGATGAAAACTTCCCACATCTGGTAAACGAAATAGACTTACAAGTCCAGGAAGCACACAGAAGCCCATATAAAAGGAATCCAAAGAGGACCACACCAAGACACATCATAATTAAAATACCAAGAGCAAAAGACAAAGAGAGAATATTAAAAGCAGCAAGAGAAAAACAGTTCATTACCTACAAGGGAGCACCCATACTACTGTCATCTCATTTCTCAAAAGAAACGATGCAGGCCAGATGGGAGTGGCAAGAAATATTCAACGTGATGAATAGCAAGAACCTACAACCAAGAATAATCTATCCAGCAAAGCTATCATTGAGAATTGAAGGCAGATAAAGAGCATCACAGAGAAGAAAATGCTAAAGGAGTTCATCAACTCCAAACCAGTATTATATGAAATGCTGAAAGGTACTCTTTTAGAAGAGGAAGAAGAAAAAGGTAAAAGCCAAAATATTATGAACAACAAGTACATATCTATCAACAAGTGAAGCTAAAAATTAAGTGAATTAAAAATTTGATCAACAGAATACACTGGTGAATACAGTAGAATCAGGAGCACAGAAAGGGAGTGGACTGATAATTCTCAGGGGGACAGGGTGAGGAGTGTACAAGGAGAAACTGGACAAAAATCATACACCTATGGATGAGGTCAATGGGAGGGAGGTAAGGGCAGAAGAAGGGTGGGAGCTGGGTGGAGGGGTGCTATGGAGGGGAAAAAAGAGAAACAAATGTAATAATCTGAATAATAAAGATTTAATTCAAAAAATAAAATAAAATAAAAATGTAATTTTTTATTTGGAAATTGATTCTAGGAAATATCAGAAGATATCAGGGAAATAATATGCAGAAGGGAATAAAGAAATAAGGGCATTAGCAAGCATATCACCACTGTGGACCACTAGAGCTTAGCCCTGACAGCAAACTGGCCTCAATGAGGAGCACACACCTCGAAGTCACCTCACTGATGGTGCAAGGGTGTGTATCTCCCAACTCTGATCACCCATCTACCATCAATTCCCTGTACTTTTTGTCCTAAAAGCCTGAGCATTTTCCAGGCTTAAGCTAAGAAGAGCTCAGAAAGAATAACTAAAAGAGCCAACTTGCCAGAAGGCAGTATTTGAGATGCTGGAACCACAGTCCCATCTCACCTAAAGAACCCCCTCCATAACATTATTTCCTGGTCACTAGTGGGGGACAATCAATGGTGTATTTTTATGAGAATGGAGTCTGAGGGCATTGGTAGATGTGAGCTTTTTCTATTTCCTCCACCCAAAGTGGACCATGGTCTTTCTTTTCCGAGATCAGTGGTCCACAACTTCTCCGGTGTTATCACTCTAGGACTGAATAACACTGAGGCTTATTGATCAATGAGAACTCATTTCTTAGCATTTAATAAACGCCAATAATTCAGATACCCTTCTGAATAATTTGTCAATAAGAACCATGGGTATCTATCAAAAATTAAAGCAACAACAAACAAACAAAAATACAAGATATTGGGGTATTTAAAACAAGCAAAGCCTTTATAATTTGCATCAGTTGGATGATCACTTTGTCTTTAACCCACCACTGAAGGAAGGATGTTAGAAAGATCGTCTCTCTTTGTACTAAACATACAAATGTTCATCTAGAGACTAAGAGGGATAACTGAGGTCTGGAGAAAACTTTAGTGCTGTAATTAAAAGATCAGCTGAGCTCTGTTCTTATATATTTATTTTGTAGCAGTACGTAGTTCTTGTGGAGCGACCAAATATATCCTGCAAGTTTTACTTTGCTCTGTGTGAACATCACAAGAAAACTAGGAACTTCCTAAATTCTGTGTCTGGCGTCAGGCAAAAGCTAGCACACAGCTTTTTCTTTCATGCTTTTAGAGCTTTAGAAGAATGACCATGGCCATAAGCAATGTGAACTGCCAATAGAGAACTCCCTGGTCCACCCAAAAACCTCTTCCTTGGAAGCAGAAACTGTTCTTTATAATACTCAGACTGTACCAGAAGAAGCATCTCCCAATGTGCCGTTTTGTTGTGTTTTTTTTTTTTAATTTTTTGCTTGACCCATTAGAGAAGGGACCCAACTGACAGAGGGTATCAAGTGGAGAGTGAGAGAAGGAATATATGATTATTGCTGCTTTGAGATATCCATCTAAAATATATGGAGGGACTTCCTCAATCCTTAATCTGTGTATCAGTACGTACTATAATTATATGGAGAGACCAGTTTAACCCCACCATTTTCCAGGCCAGTACACTTGAGCCTGTAGCACCATTTCAATACATTTGAGAGAATGATATAGAGCTGGATAGAATATGAGGTTTCTGAAAGTACAGCAGCTGAGAGAGGAGATGAGGCTTTCACTGTGCCTCACCGAAAATCCCAAATAACCTCTTCCAAGCAACAGGGATCTGTACTAGCTGTGCTAAGATTAGGCCTAGTTCATAGCTTGGTCTTCTAATATGCACAGTGCCACATCCTACATCCCACATTTCTGTTTTCCCCGAAAATTCCATCCTCTTTATAAAACAAAAATAAAATGAAGTAACTTATTTTTTGTTTGGTTCAGGTCTAGATAGTAGTGTCCAAACCTTCCTCACCCCCAAGTCTAGACTAGGTTTCCAATTTCTATCTCTATCAAACTCTAACCTTTATACCCACACATTACTTGGGCCCCTTGACAGGCTAACGGCCAAAAGTAAGCCTTTATTTAAAACAGGGAATTTTGACAGTGAGCTACAGAAGAAATAACTATGAACTAAATTCTGAAGATTTGAATTTGAGAGTTATCTCTGCCACTAAAATGTTGTATGAATTTGGCACATTACTTTTCTGATCTTCAATTTTTGATTTGTAAATAGGGGTACCTATTTCTGGCCATCCCACTGCCAAATTTTTCAAACCCAGATGGAGATGAAGGGACATTGTAAACCATAAAACACTTGGAAAACAGAGTTATTGAAGATTGAGGCCAAGTAGGTAGGTTGGAAACCCAACTTTCTGGATCTTTTCAGAGTTGGACCATCACAATAGACATCTAACCAAATACCAAGAAGAACTTTCCCCACTTAAATCAGATGTAATATGAGTTACCAGGGAGGGATTGTGGATATGCACCCTGAGGATAGAGATAAATATCTTAGTACCAGGATTTAAAAGGGCATGTGTTTCCAGAATCAGCACTGTGGCCAAGTCACTATTATAAACTTGAACATAATATCAATTAAAAAATAATAGTAGCTACCATTTATCAAGCACTTCTGTTAGGGAAGGCATGAGGTAAGTAAACTATTATGTGTATTTATCATTTAATCCTCAGGACACCCTATACGAGAGATTATTTTTATCCTTGTTATAAATGAGAATACCAAAGCCCAGAGAAGCCTTTAGCACATATAAAAGCTGGAATATGAACCTTGGACATTTTAACAAGAAATGTTTTGTCTTAAACATATGTAGTATCATCTCTCCCCTCTGTAGACCAAGAGAATCTGAAAGGATTGTTAAGGGCTCCACCAGCTTCTGTACTTCTGTATTTAGAAACACAGAGATCAATGAATAGTCATTTGCAACAGAGATGAGGTAGAACTGCTCTGTGATTTCCATTTAAACTCATCCCTTGTGGTAGTAATAGTGAAAAGGGAAGAGGAACTCACAGAAATAGATTTAATAGATGTTCACATAGTATTTTTATATCACAGGCACTTTTCTAGGCACTTTACAGACTTTAAATAATTGAATCCTCATGACAACCCTCAAAACTGTGGTACAGCAAATGCCCAGTATCACACAAATAGAAAGTAGCACAGCTAGGATTCAAATCCAAACAGTTTGGCTCTATGATCTGTGTTGTTAACCACTATGGCACAACACATGTCTACTTAGTAGCTACCATATGCCAAGAACTCTGCTAGATGATTTCTATAAGTAACCATTAACAATATTATGCTTACCACACATTATTCATTTATAGAATATCGATGACTTAAAGTGTTTTCAGAAGATTCAGGCTCTAATGTTAGCTCTGCTTCAGAGTTGCTGTGTTTCCTTGGGCAATTTCCTTTTCCTTATGTGGGCCTCATTATTTTCACCTGCCAAATGAAGAAGGTGGACCATATTAACTCTGCCTTTCTAGCCTTTTAAGCAGGATTGCAGAGTTTATGCTCATTTGGTTTGTAAAACAGAATTCTCTTCCTTATGACAACTCTTAGGATCTCATATTTTGGCCACGGGTACTCTCTGATCAAAGGGGGAAAATAAGACCTGGCCAGTATTCTGAAAATGACTATTTTCCATACTCTTCAATTCACTTCAGCCTAATCACTTCAGAGTAAACCATGCTCACTCTCACTTCAGTAACTTTGTTGCCACCATTCCTTGCAGTTATCTACCCTAATCTCTAAACACTGACTCATTCTATAAGACCCAGCTCAAAAACCACTTCCTATAGTAATCCCTTAAGTCCCTCCTGAACATCCTCCTCCCAAACTCAACCATAATTTGACTCTCAATTATGCATTTCCTGGTGTGATCTTCCTGAGGTATAGTATCTTTTTCATTAATACTTCATCACCACAGAGACTACCACAATGCCTGACTGATGAGGAGCTCATTCAATAAGGATTTATTAAAAACAACTGAAGAAGAACATTCCAAATGAACATGCCAATACCTCCTGACCTGATAAACTGAAACAAGCAGCATCTTCCCTTTCCTCCAAATAAGGAGCTCCTCAAGATTCCATTCTTATTTTATCTGGTTCTCTGAAGTAAGAAACAAGACACCCATAACTTTCCCTACTTCAAACATTTGCATGGCTTGGAATAAAGCAGTCAAGTTCCTCTATATATGTAAAAGGCTAATAAGTAAATTGTCCCCTAGGGAGTTTGATCACTCATTATGATATGCGCTGACCACCAGAGGGTGGCGCAGAATGAAGGAAATCCCTGGCTGGCAGCCAGCAGCTGGGGAAGAAAGGCCCTGGCCAGCAGCCCCACAAGGCCCTGGTTGCCAGCCAGGCCTAGAGACTCTCCCCATTTGTGCACTGGACCTCTAGTTACTATATAAACTTGCTCACTTTCTGCAGGGTAAATTGGTATGGTCTGAGTTTGGAGCAAGGTGTGTTCCTAGAAAAATCACCAAGGCACTTGGGGCTGGTTTGGAAGCTTCATTCCAGCTGGCAAGATTTCTGGTGCCTCTGAATTCTGCATTCAGAGTGATAAAGCTAGGTACAGTTTCTCTACAGTCAATATAGTACAAGATGCAAAGTATTTGGTGAGCAGATGTTTAATTTTAGTAGAGCAAGAAAAGTGGAAACCCTATAGATATTATATGACTGGAACATTCAGTTGATGAAGTCTTGGCATTCTCTCGGGAAAAAAACAACAACACTAAGTTCTTTTTTTTTTAAATAAATATTTATTGTTCAGTTTATTACAGATGTTCCTCTTTTCCCCCCCATAGCTTCCCTCCACCTGATTCCCACCCCCCACCCCTTGCCCTTGCCCCCTGCTACTGTCCTCATCCATAGGTATATGATTTTTGTCAAATCTCTTCCCGCACCCCTCACAAACCCTTCCCCCAAAGAATTGTCAGCCCATTACCTTTCTATGCCCCTGATTCTATTATATTCACCAGTTTATTCTGTTCATTAGATTTTTTATTCACTTGATTTTTAGATTCACTTATTGATAGGTATGTATTTGTTACCACTTTGTTGTTCATAATTTTTATCTTTATGTCCTCCTCCCCCTCCTCCTCCTCCCCCTCCT
>PVJN01027055.1:0-28441 GCA_004026805.1 Lasiurus borealis
AAGCCAACATGTAGAAAATGCAGGTAGGTCCAGAATGGCACCAAGCGATTTAAGGGAGGAGCCCCTCAGGGAAACAGGGGCAAAAACACCACACACCACAGAGAACGTCAACACAGGCGGTAAAGGACATTGCTAATATTCCCTAATGCTTAAAACTGTGAGCCTGTCAAAGCAGCCATTCCAAATTCCCATGCATAATGCTGTCTTGTCTTCAACAGCTGACAACCCCACGACTAAGAAATGCACGTGGAAACCCACCTGCCAAGAAGGGCGCTAAGGCACACCCCGCCCGGCGAACCAGACATACCAGCTAATCTACAAAGTGAGTGCCTATACCCGACTCTCAAAGGGACAAGAACATATTAACAAGAGAAAGGAAACCTCTCCTCAAAACAAGGGACAACAATATTTAGCGGAGGAGGGGATGGGTGTTTGGGACACAACCCTGCATGGCTGGCTAGCACCTTCAAAGCACAGGGAATGGAGACTAGGCCCAGAAAAAAACATACAAAGATTCTGTCTCCCTGAGATTAAAAGCACACGACAACCTGCATGGAAGCGCATGGGGCGTGGCAGAGATCCCCACAACACACTTCTAAGGGATTGGGGGCAGGAGGTGCGGACTTGCATTGCTCACTCACAGGAAGGCACTCACTACCAGGGGAGGGAGACAGGAAAACCCCCAGGGCAGGTCAAAACAGGAGACTTTATGGGGACGTGAAAGAGGGAAGGAGGTGATTGGTGGGGCACGGGAAGGAAGTGTTAGACGACTGCACTGCCTCTCAAAGCCTAGAGCGGGAGCGGGCCATAACACAAATGTGGCACAACCTTCAAAGAGACGCTTTTAGAGAAACAATCCGTGTGTGGGAACCAAGCAGGGAATGTGTAGAAAGCAGTTCCAAGACAGAGGGGGAAAGACATCTAACAAACCCTAATCACCACACAGGGAAAAGAAGCACAAGACATGCGGCTGCCGCTGGTAAAGAAAAATGCCTAAAAATTTGCTCTCCGAGGAAACCTTGCCGGGACACCACATGGACGATGGGCGCCAACCCCAGCACCGGGCCATGGACATGGACAGTGACAGTGTGACACCAGCCTCCAACTACAGGCCCTGAAACCAATCAAGTGCTCTACACTGGACATTACCAACCAGACCAGAAAAGGAACCATGGACAGCAAACACCCAGTCAGCCTGCCTGGCTGATCCAGAAAAGGCACAACATCCACCAAGCAACCTACCAAGTCTTTTCCATGCATGTATCTCCCACGACCCCTCACACCACCTTGTACTGCAACTGCTTTGCTGTTCCCCTGGCTCTGCCTGTTCTACCCCGGTGAGTTTCCGATCTGTGTGCGCGTGTGCATGAGCGTCTCCATCTCCAATGGGTGGGAATGCTTGGGTGTCTGTGGGTGAACACTGAGAAAAGTGAGCATGCAAAGAAGGGGGGAATAGAAGAACACACACAGATGAATTGGGCAAACACAAAGAACACCAGGCTTTCAGGCAACACATGCATCCGGACACCATTCACTGACACACAACAGAAAGCAGAAGAAAGGGGTGAGGGAATGCTTCCCACTGGCCACTATGTTGAGGAAAGCCATGACCAAGAAAGGGGCACTGAAAGAGAGCCATGCACTGGCACTGCTACAAATGAGAACAGATCAGTGGGCAGGATAAGGGCAAAGGAGCATCAATGCTCACAGCGACACAGACATGAAACACTGGAAGGCCTGAGGGTAAAACCTGGGTAGCGAAGGGCAAAATGGCTTTTGGGAAGATGAGCGGACCCAGGAGGTCAGAAGTCAGACATACCATGCAGCAAACACATGCCCAGGCAAGTCAAATGCAGTACCTCCAAACCCAAAAGATCCCTGACCCACACCCACACAGACAACCATAGCAATGGCATGGGGGAGAAGAACAGACAGGAATAACATGACTCAGCTACTAAACAGCTGAGGGGGGGGCTTGGTTCCCATCCTTTGGGGACAAGGGCAAACACAGCAGAGGTGGGGTTTCTGAAAATCCTGAGCTGTGAAGAACCCATGAGCACACAGCAAGCCACCTACATGGTTTCGCCACCCTAAACTGTCCCACCCTGAAGGGACAGCAAGAAAGAAACCTAGTACATACCCATATACATGATGGGGTAGAGAGGTGAAAAACATGGGGAGGATAAAGATAACTGACCCTAAGGAATGTGAAATAAGCAGGAAGGATGGGGGAAGGCAAGTCATGTGGCTGCTCTAAGGGCAACACTGGGCTCTTGGACACACAAACGAAAAACAGACAGGCACTTGAAAGAACATGTACCGCCACTTTGAGATAAGTCCCAAAAGCCAATCTTTGTTACACCAAAAAAAAGGTTTCCATTGGAATGTTGGGATGGAATCAATGCAAACTAACCGAAAAAAATTCAAGCACAAAAGTAAAGGCAGACAGGTGGGGAACACAGCCACCAGCCACATGGTGAGCTTAGATATGGAAGTCCTCAAGCCATAATTCATCAGCATAAGCTCCCGAGCAAAAGAAGCACATCAAATTACTGACAGAGTAGAAACTAGTCCTGAGTTGGCCAGCATGTTGTGTAGGGGTTTGGGACCTCAAGCATGGACTGCTGTTCAGGAGGTAGTGGAAGAGGGAATGAAGGTTAGGCAAAACACATGCTTAAGAAGCTGACTGCCATAGCACAATGTATAAAACACAATGCAACCCCTCTAGAGTTACAGATTGATCCAAGCATGCCTGTCACACAGTTGGAGGGAAAAGCACAAAGCACTCGAGGTCGTGGGCAGGGAAGGGTGAGATGGGAAAACAAAAGTCCAGTGCGGAACATCTCCCAGCTAAGATAGCACAGCAAGCACAAGCATATGATGAAACATGGTTGGTGCTGGGAACCCAAGCACTGCACCGCAGGCACACTCAACACTTTCCCATGTCATTTGCAAAAAGGAAAGCCCCCACATGAGGGGAGATCAGAAACTTCAGCTAAGAGAATCACCAAAAAATACTGGGGAAGTAGGAAGAACAATAACGGCAATAACAGGATGTACCGCAGTGGACAGGATACTACAAGATGTCACAAAGGCACTGAGGAATGTCCCCATGCTCATAAAGTTTCATACACTGACACCCCCTAGACTAATAGAAAAGACACCTCTTTTGTAGCAGGTGTGTTAAAGTGGAATTAGGTCTTTGCAATGAATGAAAGTGGAGATAGGGTCAATAAATGCAGCTGTCTTAAACATACAAAATGTTCCACGAGCACCCACATATGAACAAGCCAAAAAAAAAACAGCACCGCAGGATATAGGTGTAATGGAAGACCAATGACAAGCAAAGGGGTGGGGAGGAGAGGATGACACAAAATAGGCACTTTTAAACCAGTGAGGGGAACCTGACTCCATTTGAACAGCTACAGTTTCCAGGCTAAGGAAGTAGAGCGGGGTAGCCTGCGACACTTTTGGACGCCGGTCATTTCCAATAAGCTCAGGCGTAAATAAGCCTGTAGCGGTAACATAAAGCCCATAAAGGTGTAGCAGCTTGTACGTGAAAATTGAGGAGCTTAGCTTCACACCTGGGCCAGGAAACAAAATGCATAACTGTCCCTCCAGGCTACACTATATACTGCTGGGAGACCATGAACATGGGGGAAAGTGGTTAAAGGCAAAGAAACTCGAATTTAGGTGGGACATAGATGAGCAGGGAAGGACTTGAGCCATAGGTGGGAGGCAGGGTTACCTGTGTATAGGGGGTGATACTACACACTAGATGGGGGGAGGGGGAGAATCATGATGCATATGTTCTGGAACAATGCTAGAAATGCCAGTGATCTTTGCGCAGCCCCATTGTTTCAGACAGCAATGCTTGCCACTCTGCACACCAGTAGTGGAGACATGGTTACAATCCATCCAGTCACCAGGTAACAGTAAATTGACTGATGCAAGTCTAAAAAATGTTAAGAGATGCGAGCATTCCTAACATAAGTACATGATGTCGAAAGCACACAAAGCATCCTACACAGTGTACTGGAAGACAGCTGGTAGCAAACTAATCAGATCGAGAGGAGGTACAGGCTATTGGCAGCACCCCTATTTAAGGGTATTTTAAAGGGTCTTGTTCATGCTGCACACAAAAACATGAGATCCTGTTAAAACGGCTAAGAAATGCAGATAACTCCAGTGGAAGATGATTGAGGAGGGGGCTCCTCTCTTCTCAAGCTACAGAGAACAAGGAGCACTTGGTGTACCAAGCCTTCCACCCACTTGCACTTCAAAAGAAAAACATAAAATGTGGCGCCTGTGAGTGCTGATAAATCAAAAGGCGTGCATGCCTGCATCTCAAGGGCATATCAAAGAGTGATTGAGACATAAGGTATGGGGATGCCACGGGATTATGATATGGTGGTGCATTTGACATTTACATTATAGCTGAAGAGAATCCAAATCCCTCTGTTCCCGTGTCTGCAGCTCTCCATCAGCAATCATGGACTGCAGGGGTTGATAACCCAAAAACAAGCTTATAAGAATAAACAGTATATGCAGTGGCAGCACTGACAATAGCAGCTGGTCAAAAGGAAACATGCTTGGCCAAGCACATGACTTGGCCTGCAGGCAGGACATGAAGATGTGGTCCTCTATAAGTGCTAAGCAAGCAGCCAGGGACCAGCCACGATTCCCAGTCAAGTGCAGGAAACATGGCACAAACAATTGGTAACTTTGGGATACAACAGGGCAGGGAATGGGGATCCACTACTCCCAGTACACATGACTGGGGTGGAAAGCTGCTTCATCAATCACGTTCATGCCAGGGCTAACAGCCAAAACATGTCACTGTTCCACTATGATCAATTAAAATAAAATCACAGCACAATATGGGAAGACTATTAAAGGGAAGGGAATAAGAGGACAAGGTGGGAAAATACCTGAGCAAAAAAAAATTACCTCATGGGGAAAGAGACGGCAAAGGAATTAGCATTACTGGATACAGCCTTCTGGTGGAAATAAACTGTATCACATACTTTCATTACATAAAAACAAGGACACTCTAGCCACTGGTAGTGACAGGTCAGTAAATATGTGTGAGGGGTGGGTGGGTGGGTGGGTGAGTGGGTGACTGACAAGTTAAAGAAAGACAAGATGGGCTCTTGAAACATGTCACATACAGGTGTTCTAAATGCAGATTACGGGAAATCAATAACACAAGACTACAAGGTACATGCAGGCTGCTATCATCACTGCAAAACCAGCACACTTCTGTCATTTTGTAATCCCAGTTCCATTTGAACTGGTGCCTGCAGATCCCCACATTAGGAATCATACACAGTTTGCAAGACAATGCTGTGAACAGATGGGACAATGACTCTGGCAGCACCAGTGGGAATGATGCTTGGGGGAGTAATAAAAGGGGATTGTAATTTCACCAAATGACAAAACAAACTAATTGGCAAATTAGATTGGCAGCTACCCAGCAAGAAGCAGTCCATGACCATGCAGCATCTGTGGGTATGTTTGAACAGGACCCACGAGGGACTAAGATTGTGAAAATTCTCTCAACAGATACAGCCCAGGGAAGAGCTGGGTAGTGGGTGGCATCAACTCACTGCACACGATACTCCAGGGAAAGGCACTCCAGCTGGAATAGCACACAGTTCCACAACCCTGGCATCACTAACAACTGGGGGCCTATGCTGAGCTGCTGCAATAATTCCCATTGACTTCAGAACAAGGAAACGCTGATCCAGGGACATGATAAAGTAAAGAGTAAATGAGAGCTCAGAACAGGGTAGAAACACAGTGGTTAAAGGGAGACTACTGTACATGTCTTTGCACCATAAACTGCATGGACATTGTTGTGGAGAAATGTGCTGAACTGTACAACTACAACTGCCAATGCTTTATTCTCTCATGTGTTCATACAGAGTACACTGATAGTAAGAGCACAGGTACATGGTAACAGGTGGGTCCAACACTGAAGGATGGTGAGAAACAGAGGCTACAGACTCCTTACAACACCTGCTTTATACAGGTATTCCATCTGGCACATAATGTCAATGGTGCATACGACAATATGGGTGAGATTATAATTGGTGGCACACTGCAACACTGGGTAATTTTAAAGGGAAAGTGCTTCAAGGCATAGTGCTGAGCGAGGTAGCTGCAATTTCTGGCTCCACAATGTGGGTCAATACAAATTTCTCCAGCAAGTAGGGGATATGGAAGGTGGGGTTGGGAAGGGTGGCAATCTTGACAACTGAAGGAGGAACAGACTTCCAAGGCATGGAATAGACAATGACTAGGATGATGGCAATAGTGGTTAGCAGAAAAGGGGAGCATGGTTTATAAGCAGGTGCACATCCTGGACCACCATAAATAAGCAAGCCCTATTCCTGCTGCTGAGCAACCTGAAGTACTCCTTGCAGCTCATTTCAGCAGCAAGAAAGGAGTAGCAGAAGAGGGGTTGTCAATGGGAAGCTATGTGGGCACAAGCTACTATGCTGAGCTACCAGAACATCCAAACATAACCATAAATGAAAACATGACAACTTGGAATATTCACAGAAAGAGGCTGCTTTCAGACTTTCATTTTCTTCATATGCAGAGTCCTGGAAAAATAGAACACAACAGAATCAAAAACATACAGTACATTTCAGATTGCAGTGTGCTCATTCATTCATGCTCTACAAAATGAGTAACGTACAAACCCTAAATGTGTGTAGCAGGGGCTGAAAGACTAAGGATGGATTCACTCACTGCTATGATGATGTGTATGTAAACTGACTTATGAACACCTGGGGAATGCATTGGTACACATGGGATCAGGGAAAATGCCTAAATATTCAACACAACATCAACATTAACATTAACTTGCATATTTTTTGAATAAATGTTCAGTTGCATGACCAGTTCGGGGAGGTGGGTGGCTGGAATGATGAACATTAACTTCTCTGAGAACTCAACTCCTTCCTAACACTTCCAAGCAAAAATGGGCAGACAGGGTGAACAAATGACAATGAAGCAACTAGATAGGAAGGAGGGAAGTATTAGCTACCTCCTATAAACAATAGGCAACAACTGATGGAACACTGAAACACGATAAAACACGGGAACATTATACTTGGTTCTCTTTTACATGCAACTTACAGAACAGAGGAAGAGGGGATGTGATTGGCATGGAAGAGACATGCAGTAAACTAGAATGCAGATGAGTGCCATGACACAAGGTTAGCACCTCATATCTGCACAATGATATGAATCAAACTAGGCAGCGGACCTTGACATACTCACCAAGTTATTTCATTGAATTCCCAGACACTTTTGGCAGACTTCCAATAAACTTGGAGGCCATGAATCACTATTACCACCATTCAATCAAATCATCTTTGAAAAAACTCAGTGTCAGATAAACACTCGTGAAACTGGAAAACACTGGGTGGAGTACACAAAACTACAATGACTTAAAAATAGATAACTGCTAGCAGGGATAAACTGATCACAGGATATTGGATCCAGGAGAAAGTTTACAGAACACTATTCAGGGATGCACATTTTTTGGAGGGCAAAGTAGGCAGACTATAAACACACATCACTTGCACAAAATCATTCAAGTTAGATACTTAAACATGGCCTACAATGCTGTCACGGCAAACACATCAGACTTTACAATATATGTCTTGGGACACAATACATAAGATGACATGAGGGAAATATACATACTAAGGGGTGACCATCACAGCAATGGGCAACCTAGAAGACATTGAGATCAAATACATGTGGTAGGAGAACAATGGCATGGGAAGATACAGTACTAATACAGCAGCTGAAACCAAGACTTTTATGAAGAGGAAGGCAGGCAGTAACATGACATCTATTGTACAGAAGGTCATTGGAAATCACAAACAGGACTTCACAGTCCCACATAAACAGCATCAACAGCCCTCCCACAAAGGGTCACCTCACTCTCTGTGAAACAAGGCAAAAACTTCAGGAGCAACATCCTGAAAATATCCTTTAACGCAGATGGTTCAGGATACGGCAACATTTCCAAACTGTAAAAAAAAATACACAGAACAGGTGAGAACACTGCAAATGGCACAATGGCTATATATTATCGACAAATAACAACCAGCCCAACTTCATACAGGCAGACAAAACAGGAGAAGGGAAGAGGAGTGAATTAAACAGACTAGTACGGGGATGCCAGATTGGAACTCTCACACTACACATTTCAATCTCCTATTATTAAAATAAAAAAAAACAGGCAGCAACCTTAAGGAACACCAAAATGGCCTCAGATACTGGAAACACTATTGACATGTAAGAGGACACTATTCAATAAAAAACAAGACTAGGGTGGCATAATGAGCTAAAAAGTTAAAGCCGCAACACACCCAAAAACCAAGGCTGCATGGGCATTAGCATACACATTCATAGCATACACAAACACAGACTTTTCAAGGATACAGGACCATGTCATGAGGCTGTCGCCTCACACACACATTCCAAATGCAGTTCAACAATGGCTAGCTCGGCACAAGGGAAGGGAAAAACTTGAAGGCACGGCTCCCTCCATAACGACAGCAACATCATTGGCGAGCGCGCACACATATGGAAGAAGGGCTAAAAAATACAAAATAAAATACATTTGCATCCATGACAAAAACAGGATGACACTTTAGTCACAAAAACTCAAAAAATAAATCCACGGGACTGACAAATGGGATATAGAACACTCTAAGAGAAAACTCAGTAAGGCACATAAAAAATAACCTTTACACATGGACTGAGAAATTGACAGAAAAAGCGAAAACTTGTGCCATAATCAGTTTGGCTCAGTGGATGGAATATGGGCCTGCAGAATGAAAGGTTCAAATTCAATTATGCTCGCCAGTATTTACATGGCTAAAACACACTTCCCCACTAAGATGTGTGCAGAAGGAGGCTAACTACTTCTCTCACATATGTTTCACACTTTCTCTGCATCCCTTCCTCTCCATAAAAAAAATCAACAACAGCCAGGAACGGTTTGGCTCAGTGTATAAAGCATCAGCTTTCGGACTGGAAGGTCCCACTTTGGATTCCGGTTGGAGGCATTTGCCTTGGTGGCAGGCACATCTCCACTATGGGACATGGAGGAGGCGGATGGTTGATTTCTCTCTCTCATCAATGTTTCCGACTTTCGATCTCTCTCGCTTCCTCTCTGTGAAAAACAAAATAGATATTTTTAAAAATGAACAACATATACTTAAAAAAAAACACATTACGCTTCCTTAAAATACACTACTATCCACTGCTTGGAGATACACTGACACCATTCCCAACAGGATCATACGCTTAGCAACAACCTCAAATACAAGCAATGCACAACAGTGTTTGAGACTGCTCTAAATGAAACACCAACTTTCACTCTGAGGTAATTTTAGTGGAGCCAAATAAGAAAACATGGCCACGCCAATAACCTTGCTCCTCCTACACACACGCCCACTGTGGGAACCGGGCATCTATCACTACCTAAGGACAGCTTGACATCAGTGGCACCTGGCACAGTCCACACCGCCATAATACTAATGATGGTTGCAATCTCATATGCTCTCTCTCTTTCTCATTCTACAACATCCACCTTCATAGTCTTCTCTGACTTCATGAACACTATGTCACATACCAAGATACTAGAAAAGATGCTACTATGCCAACCAAAGGCTTCTCCTCAGATCACAAACACATACATGGGCCTTGGGCCCAACAAAAACCATTAGAAAAATAGATAAGAATGTATGAAGTGAGGGCCACAGATATGCAGACACGATTCCAAGTGTAGAAGCTATAACTTGCTGAACGCTATACAACCTCTTGCTGACTGACATAACCCCTAAGAGAGCCTCAAAAAACTACCTTCCAGCCCATTTAACTTAAAAGACCTACCTATAACTGACAGCAACAACACCAAAACAAACCACCAGCCAAGTAGGTGTGCATTGCCAAGTAAGCAATAGAAATTCATTCATCGCTCCATCCATCCATCCATCCATCCATCCACCCATCCACCCATCCATCCATCCTTTGCAATCAACAACCACAGATGGGGCATTCCCTAACATCAAAGAAGGAAAGGAAGGAAACAAACGACTTCATCAAAACAGCAAGACAAGCAGCAATCACAAGTGTACACAGTCACCAACTCAGTATACTTAGAGAACCTCATAATAAATAATTAAATGACATGGGAAACATTCCCTGAAAACACAATGGCAGCAAACAGGAACCTAAGGGCTCGAGAATCACACTGTTTCACAAAGGGAACGGGACCTACCAATATTAAAAGAAAAAATGGACAACCATACATGCAAGACAGCTCCAAGGGAGGAAGGTGTCTGCAAAACCACACATTAGGGCCAACGAGGACCACTGAGGGGACAATGTTCCTCCACTATCACAGATCATCTGCACAAGCCCACAATTGTCCAACAGAACAAATAGACATGTGGCAACGTCCAGGAAATTCGAGCTCTAGGGAGGCCTCTGTAAAAGGCCATGCATGGCTATGGTAGCCAAGCACGGTCAGCAGATGCCTTCACATCTAAGGTCATGATGCATTACCTGCCCCAAAACTTGCATTCCATTATAAACATTCACGTCATCAATACCTCACAGGGTTCATCTACATAACAACACAGGAAAAAACATTTCACTCTGTTCTTACCCCTCATACTAATTTTACTAAAAAAAAAAACACAAGAAACACAATACCTCCATAGGGATGCCTGTTACAAGCCACAAACACATGAACTAAGCCACTGCATGGAGCGGGTGATAACTGTCATGGCTCCAGGGACACACACTTTCCACAGATCTTTCACACACATAAATACAAACAAACAGAGATACTCCATTCTACCAGGGTTCAGGCAGCAAACACATTCTATGCCACAGCAAGCAAAACAAGACCATGACTCACCCTAATGATCGTGGGGGGGATATAAAAATGAAACCAACGGACAATACTGGCAATAACAGGTAGCCGATAATCACATCTCAACACACTGCTTAAATGCCTACAACATACAAAACCCTCAAACTCAACCACCACAAATGGAGTCCACTCATCAACCTAAGCCTTCTTCTCGTCCTTCTGTTTCTCTCCTCCTCCTCCTCCTCCTCCTCCTCCTCCATCACCATTCCAACCTATCCTACAGGGCTTCATCTCATCCCACCAATATACTTCCAAAAACACACTCATTCAATCACCATCACCTTTAAGAAACACTTCTGTCATTTAAAAAGAAATTACAAAGACAACACAAAGATAACCATCGAATGCAAACATATACCTTCCTAAAAAAGGGAGGACACATTTGATCATCTTGCACTTACACTTACAAGAAAACAAAGGAAGGCAAGAGAGATAGACAAACACGTGCATGCAAAAAAATCACATCTTTCCATACTCTCCTACATTGAGGACAACCTCAGCAACAGATCAAACCTACAGTATAAGGATATCACATGGACAAAATGAAACACACAACACACTGGGAAAAATGTTCAAAATATACACAAAGAATGACATCAACGGGATACAACCGACTTATAGCACAATTATGTCATCACATTTCGCCACATGCTTCCTCTATTCACTTTCTCAACTTCTCTAAAATGCACCACTCTCCTACAACACTCATCATTTAAAAAAATCAACACACAGGATTGGCTCCCTTCTAACATCATCACACCATAAAAAAACGGATTCATTTCGAAACATTACAAATACAACAATGCAGTCATTATCCAACATATCCATGACACAGTGTTCTCAATCGTTACCAACGGTAATCAAACAAAACCTCGCACGCATCTTCGACCCTACACTCACTAAACTGCATCAACAAATAACAGCCAACAACTAGAACACGCTTTCCACATTTACAATACTTTTAGTCACATCATGGAAGTTGCATTTCACATCACCATGACTTCTGCATAACTCACCTCTTCAATGCAGCCACAACATACTGCACCCGTCGTACCCCAGGGAAACAAGGATAGCAAATGCCAATAATACCTATCCCAATCTCACACAGGACCAACATTGAATAACACTTTCTATACACGGCACTGGGACCCACTGCCTCGATCGTATACTTTTGGGTTCTACGACATTCATCAAATACCAACGTGCACGCAATCTTCCTCCCTCACCCACTACCTAAACAGAGCCTGGAAGAAGCAAGACACAACACAAAATATATCCTTTGAAAAACAACACATAAGCCATCTTGTTCAACAGGACAGGGAAGAACTCAGAAAACAGACAACACTAACAGGAACCCTATCTTGCCAATTCAACAATTCAACAACTCAAAACACTCCTGGATTTCACTGCAAATTCAAAAAATTAAGATAAAGAAATGTGAGGACACACAAGCCTCTCCATCCCCCGATACACACCACAGACATGATGAAATCCAATAGATTGCAAAAGGGATACAACCTGGACACGCTACAAAAAAAAAAAAAAAAAGACTATCAAAAACCCCCTGCTAGCAATGGCACATCAAACAACACGTCACTTCTTCCTTCTCACCTAGCAAACAAACACCGATTCTTGGCCATGTCCAAATGAGAAACATGGAAATAAACACATGCATACAACATATCATACTCCTCAATTTGAACTCCAGACCTACATACACAACCCATCCTTGTGGCCTCACGTGAAACTCTTTCCTTCCTCATTCTCCAGAAGCCTGGACCTTCTATAAACACATAACACACTTGCACCGCACAAAACTTCCATCTTACCAAATACTACTGCTCTCTACACCTCTTACCAACCTTTAAAAACTCTCTTTATTCATCATCGTAACTGTGGACTAAATGAACACGTGCACCGTTACCCAAAGACAAGGACCGCACAGGGCAAACCCAAGGACAAAAGACCTGAAACGCATGGCCAAAATGAACTTCCAGGTTCACTCTCTTTCCCTACAACAAAGAAAATACAATGATAATTCCGAGGGCACACTAAAAACAGACACGACGAGAAACCAAACCATAATAATAGACTGGCCTGGGGGAAGCTCAGATACCTATACAGGATCACACACAAGCCTGGCCATGCCAACAGCCACCTCCAGGATGCCAACGCAGCTCCCTAAGAAGGGGAAGACAGTTCTTGGGGAAGCAATGGGAAGAGAGACACACAACAACTGGCACATTCAGAGTTACTAAAACACCAGGTTAACTAATCAAACCCTCAACAGCTACTTTTCTGCACTGCAACCAGCATGTCACTGAAACCACACATACACTCACACACGGGAGCTGACTTCTCAGCTTTCCCCTACCACCTACAACACTTCACAAAAACACAAACAGAAGCCTCAACACACATCTACACACAGAAAAATAAAAAGGCAACCATCTCCAACATCCAAGATTCTTGCTCTGCTCCCCTCCCTACCACCATCGACACACTCACTCCCTTCAACCCTCTCTACAATTCAAGGAGGAAAAGGGCACACTGTGCTTGAATAACCATTTCATTTTTTAATGTACTTTATTGATTTTATGTTTAAAACAGCAAGGAAGAGGGATAGATAGACAAAAACAACGAGGACAGAGAAACATCCATCAGCCACCTCCTGCACGCCCCGTAATGGGGATTTGCCTACAAACAAGATACATGCTCTTGACCGAATGCAAACTGAGACCTTTCAGTCTGCAGGCTGACGCTCTAGCCACTAAGCAAAAAGGCTTTAGGATTGCATGACGATTTAAAAAAAAGTCATGACGGGGGAGAAGTGGGGGGAAGGGATGAATTTCTCAAATTCAGGGACAAACACACTACAATACTCAAAACATGGAGTGGAGGGGCGGAAATACCCCCCTCATACCAATGGTCCACACCAGGCAAAAATGTTCCTACTTCAAAGAAAAGGAAACCAAACTCAAGACAGGAAAGCACATGGATGCCCAACCTATCCTACTAGCTCAATACATATCTCACGACTCTAAAGTTAAAACACATTCCACTCTCAACGGTACCTTCACTTCTCCCACGGTCTCCCTCACTTAACCAGGAGCAAAGTCAGCAAGCCGCCTTCAAAGGGCAGCATGTCAGCTAACACAACTGAAGCACACCATCCTTGCTCTTCTCTAGGAACACACAAAAGGTTCTCACAAGTCATGCACAAATTTAAAAAAAAACATTCATGGCTCTTGCATCCTTTCATATCACATGCATCCAAAAAAAGGAAATAAATATATGAAAAAAATACACAAGATATAGAGCCAGACGCACAGCCCACCCTCCCTCCCAAACCTACTATGGCAAAGTCCATCGCCTGGGAAAAAAGAAACACACGTACCTGTAGATCTTTCTCTGTTTCCACATCCAGCACGGGAACACAGCGGCTTCACTTCTTCAGTACCTAGGGATTCCCAAACAAAACAAACAAGGACACAAAATAGAAGGAAAAACCTAGGAACCGGTGAGACCACCATCCTCTCGGATGGAGGCACAGGGACCCACAGCAGACACAGCAAGTGGATTGGATAACCCCAAATACAAAAAAGTGTCACCGAAACCAAAGATGGAAGGACAGAATGCAAATTCTGCACTGAACACTACTGTTCCTAGTGTTTCACTGCATGGACAAAGCAAAAATCGCTACGTCATATACAAACACATTCTACAACAAAAGTTAATAAAAAATTTTCTTCAAGAAATGGCACTTGCCATCGTTTCCATGTTGGCATAAACATTTGCCTTGCCCTTACATGTTCACATGAGAACATTTTAGAGGGCGTCTCATAATCAGCATGACAAATGAAAATTAATCTTTAACGTAAAAGAAATTTTAAGCCCATTAAGGCTTCAGGGAATTGAATTAAACGTTATTATTGGACAATCCACCATTTGTATTCATGACAAGACTTTTCTAAATTTTTAATGCAATCTTCAGAAACTTTTATTTTTAACATACAAATACCACTGCTTTGGATGAATACCATATGAAACAATTTTACTACAACATTGCCCATCAACAAAAATGTAGCTGCTCAATCATTCACAGCCACATTTTTGGTACAGTACAAACAACAGTTTAGCAATACTCAGTTATTTCAAATGCACCATGGAACTTGGTCTCAAAGAAGGTTCATTCATTTAGGAACTTGACCTTCAGATGCTCTACCTGATGGAAAATAAAGCATACAAACTTTCTCACATTAGTCTTTCAATGGACAGAACATGGACCACAGAGGCAAAACCACAAAAAAGGCACTTTATTTAAACGGCACCAATACATTCCATGTTCACTCCTCCTTCTTCGCATGTTGCAAGGAAACCTGTCTTCATTTCCTTAAAAAATCATTTTCATGAGGCAGACACCTGCACTTAACACACTTGGTCTTTATGGGCAACAATAACAACTGGGTCGTAGGGACCAGTACACATCTTACAACCTCTTTGACTTTAAAATTTTCACCTTTTTTTGTAAATTACGCTCATTCACTAGCACCAAATGTTACACCAGCTCTGCCTTCATGAACAAAGAAGGCGGCTAGGGGCTTTTTGGCATGTTAAATTCTGTATCGACATTTGCCTATTGCACTTTAACGAATAATTTGCCCTCCTTCCAGGAAACAACCTTCAGAACATTTAACAGATAAAGGAAAATAAAACATATTGATTCATTGCCGAAACATTTTTTTGCTCAGTGGGGTAGAGAGTCGGTCTGTGGACTCAAAGGTCCAGGTTCAATTCCAGTCAAGGGCATGAACCTTGGTTGAGGGCACATCCCCAGTAGGGAGTGTGCAACAGGCAGCTGATCGATGTCTCTCTCTCATTAATGTTTCTAACTCTCTACACCTCCACCTTCCTCTCTCTAAAAAAAATAAAATAAAATAAAATATATAAAAAATATATTGATTACTTTTAACTTAATCAACCTTTCCATGACATTTCCAAATGGTCGTATTAACAAAAAATTACATTTCTGCCGAAACCGGTTTGACTCAGTGGTTACAGCATCAGCCTGCTGACTGAAGGATCCCGGGTTTGATTCCGGTCGGGGGCATGTACCTTGGTTGCGGGCACATCTCCAGTGGGGGGCGTGCAGGAGGCTGCTGATTGATGTCTCTCTCATCGAAGTTTAGGACTTTCTATCCCTCTCCCTTCCTCTCTGTAAAAAAAATCAATAAAGTGTATTTTTAAAAAGTACATTTCTTTTAACAGACAAATCGACTTTGGAAAACATTTCAGGGACCGTCCAATGTCCTAAACTTATTCTATAAGTCTTCACATAGACTTGGAAAAATCATATATATATATATATATATATATATATATATATATATGTATATCTTTAGAAAGATCATTTAAACATTGTACACTTCAATTACTTAATCAATATCAATTACATTAAACCTGATTCGCAGATTTCATCCTCTTTTTTTAATTTATTTTCTTGATTTTTAACAGAGCACAAGGGAAAAGGACACAGTTACAAACATCAATGACAAGGATGCATCCATCAGCTGCCTCCTGCACGATCCCCGTAGGGAGGTGCCAGCAACTAAGGTACATGCCTGCCCTGCACAGGAATCCAACCTGGCAGTCCAACGCTCTATCCACTGAGCCAAACCGTTCTCGGCACATTCTCTTCTTTTATTACAATAACTAACACAATGTAAATTACTAATGACCACACAATCACAACATTGACTTGCTCAAAAATTCATTCTTACACTCTAGCCATTGACTTACCGCAACCAGATCATTTCTCACCAATTCCATCGCCGTCAGACACTTCCACAGCTCCTCGTTGGACGTAACAGATTAAATACTTACCATGTCTAAAATCAAAATAATACCTTTACATTTTCAACCATACATTTCAAAGAAAATACAAGACACAGTCAACGAATACATTCACTTCTATCATCTACAATTCATGAGGCAGAGTCACATCAACATGTCACTATTATGTCATTTCAATACATTTACACAAAACTTCAAGTTTACTTTAGGAAATAAGCTTCACAATTTTTTAAAATATATTTTTATTGATTTTTTACAGAGAGGAAGGGAGAGGGATAGAAAGTCAGAAACAAACATTGGGAGACATCGATCAGCCGCCTCCTGCACACCCCACATTGGAGTTGTGTCTGCAAGCAAGGTACATACCCACGACTGGAATTGAACCTGGGACCTTTCAGTACACAGGCCGAGGCTCTATAAACTGAGAAAAAACCGGTCTCGGGAAGCTTCACAATTTTTAACTTTACAGCCAATGGGCCTTAAACAGCCGCTGCTGTTTAAGAGAACCACTTTGGGCTTCTACAGATTGCCGTGAGAACCCGGCCTCTTGTTTTTCACGGATCATAGCCAACATTTTTCTTAGGATACAAAAAAAAAACCTTGGTTTTTATTCTCAAAATACAAAAGACTCACGCTCAGCTCAAAAAATACATTGAAAATAAAAAAAATATTCGACAGTTGAGCGCGTTCCTTTTTACAATGCCATTTTCCTTAACATGGGCACACAAAGCACCGATGTATTACAATTCTAAAAAATTTTTCAGTCACTAACTGGAAGATGTAACGAACATGAGGCCATTGAATACGCCTTTCTCGGGGAGTGCCGTCCATACTGGATGGCCACCTGACTCCCTTTCCCCACCTCCTTCTTCCTTTCAGGGAAAATTCACTCATGCTCTGGCGTCTACTCTTTGGATTTTAGTTATTTTTTACATCACAATTTTTAGTCATGCTTTCATTTTTTAGGGAAAGAAAACATTTTTCAAAACAAACAATCATGGCCACTTACTGACAGATTCCTTTCATTCCTTTCACTCACTGGGTTCAGCCTCATACAATATCACTTTGACCCGGAAAAAAAAGGAAATAGCAACTCACTGTTGGACAAGCTCCTGCATCCAGTCACAAAGCCTCCCAACAAAACCTTTCTTCTCCCGCTCACACTCATGCTGACCACGCTCTGCCTCAAACTCTGCCTCCTGGTCATCATTACGGCGTCAATCTTTAGCAGCTGCCCTTTTCACTGCCGTCGCACGAGCAACACGTGGACGTGGAAGAAGCGCACATGGGATTCTTACACGTACGACCCGTCCACTGGAGGCTCTAGGGCCGTGGACACATCCTACTTAGACATTCATTCTTCAACTCTCCTGTGCTGGACCAAACCCATCAACAATTAAATTCTAGCAATCTCCTCTGGCCCTTCCAATGTGTGTATCACTCACACAACTGCTTTCCCACCTTTTCCCATGTTTCACAAACTGATCTTAAGAAATCGACAGTCTCTAGACACTTCAAAGACCATCCTTCAGCTTTCACCATACTCTTAAGCAGCTGACAATGCACATCTCTTGCCTAACATCCTCAAGGAACCATACTTTTGACACACGGCAGATTACATTGGCAACAATCTGCTCTTCACCTTACCTTTGTTATCCCTTTCACCTGTCGTGCGCAGACTTCCTCGAGTCACCCCCTCGCTTCTTGCCTCTCGAATCACTCCCTCTTCCGGGGCGACAGATGGAGGTGTTTCTCTCTTTCCACGTGCAGAACAGAAACACAGCAGCTTCACTTCCTCAGGAGAGGACCTGGAGATGGACAAATAAAACAAACAACACACAAAATGGAAAGAAAAAGCATGAGTGGAACCACCGTCCTCTTGGATGGAGGCAACGGTATCCAGAGTCGATACAGCAAGTTGATTTTATACCCACAAATTACACAAAGAGTCACCAAACTTACAAACGACAGGAAGGAAATTCTTCAGTAGGACCAATAATTCCTAGTTAGTGCTTCACTGCATTCACATAGCAAACACAACCTACCCAACACATGGGAAAAGTGAACGCTCAGGACTGACAACACATACGCCTTCTTCCCAACATGTGTATCCAACATAAGGCTCTGCCTGCCCCCTAACACTAAGCTCAGAATCATTTCAAACATTGCCCATGTGACATCCCGGGTGGCCCTCTATACCTAACCTTAAGCCTATCATCCCAATCCTCCCACTTTCAAGGCAACACAGGCCCAGATAGCCTCACTCACACTCGGACCCATGCCACCTACCTTCCAACAGCATCACCATCAAGTGGGACAAGACCACCACAACCACTGTCCGCCAGGAAACACTTCATCACAGCCAGCCACACACAGCTGGGTCCTCGGCCTTCCATCACGGAACTCAGACACTGACAACGCTGCAATGGAGGACTGGGGAAGGAGGGAAGAAGGGAGGGAGGGAGAAAAAAGAAAAATGAAACACCATGTAAGGCTCAAAAATCTTTCACGAGCTCCTCATCAAACCCTTGTATAATTACCCTGGGTTAAAGAATCTTTCATTCAACGAAATACGCCACATGGGAAAGGATAAGATAGGGAACAGTGTCCTGCGGGGCACAGGAATACTTTTCCACAAGAAATGCAGGATCGCCCCGGCTACATAATCCACGAAGGCCTAACACACACAAGTCCAACCGGCCCTCTCCCCAAAAAGACAGTCACACTGGTCTACAAAACCCCCCACTGCCGCACACAAAACCCAACATCTGACCAGCAATAAATACACCTGAGAACATTAAAAACTAAACAGGAAAACTAAATAACCAAACAGCGACAAAAATACCCTGACACGTTGCGGACCATAAGCCCCTCTCAGGGCCTCAGCTAGACAACAAATGGGACCCCTACAACCAACCTGCTCTCTCAACCGACCGGGCCTCTCAATCTCCAAAGACCCTGCAGCTACCACCCACACCACAGGCACACGCTTGCCCACACTCCTACTCAGTCCTACCCACTACACTCTCACATTACAAGTCACTCGCATAGCACCTCCAGAACTACACTTCCGCTTCTCTCTCGATGCTCCAACACCAACTGAGGACCAGGAGGTCACATCACCCCTGTCTGCCCACGACTATGCCCTTCACAGGACCTGGCAAGAAACCACAAACTCACCCTTTGCCTGCCTGCCTTCCTTCCTTCCAAAAATATACACCAAACAAGAATACCTTGCTCATCTCCTCCTCCAGCTACCTACTCTCATCGCAAAGGGATGCACAGGACACCCAGGACACCCACACTCATGTCCAAACAGCCACACGCCTCGGGCCATCGTCCCAGCTCCGTCCACAACGACACCACCCAGTGCTAGTGCTGCCTAGACACTGTGCCCACACAACTCCAGGGAAACAAACCTCATGCCACCCAGCTATATAAGCACACCCTAACCCTCACGCTTCCTCCCCATTTCAGCCTGCCTATTATCATGCAAACAGCCACAACTGCCAAACAGGACAGGCGCCACCCTGGACCGCCTGCAGACCCACCCATTCAACATCCTCAGCCACGTTTGCATACCTAAAGGCCTTTACAAAACTAAGCCCTGCTTTCCCTAGGACGGACCAGCACACGCTTCCTTGCCATACTACGCTAGGGAAAAGCAGCGACTGCATATCAACAACGCCTTCCACACACACTACTTTGGAAAATCCTTCAAATGCCCTTTCCCAGCATCTTCCCTTTATGCTTCTGCTTTCCAAGACACTGACTGATTCTCAAAAGAAAAATACAACGGCTGCACAACACACACACAACACACTTACGGGACTCATTGCCCCAGCAAACAATGTAAAAACTGAGAATGCAAAATGCACTAAAAAAAATTGACACCTTCAAATAAAACCAAGTGTCTCGCAAACATTTTCATCACTCAAATGCTTCTACTGCACAGCATACACACCTTCATGGACAACACAACTTCTTACAATGGAAACTACATGGACAACTTTAAAAAATATATAAAACACAAGCACCTTCTCAGCTCACCTCACACCTCCTCTTTCCCTTGCCAGGACAATGCCCAACTCCTTTGTCCCATAACTGCCTCTCACCTACACCCCCACATAACCTAGCACTGAAAAAAAGGAGGGGAGGCGACCTTTAAAACCTTGCTTTAAGTTTCACTGAGCCATGGCAAAAAGAAAACTTGCTCAAACAAAAACACACCACATCCAAACTATTTCGGACACTTTCCACAACTCAAAATCACAAACAAGACACACAGCCAAGCACACACAAAAATGACACTCAGTATCCTCATCAATATTTCCTTAACTCACTGCCTCATCACAACACTCTGCCATTGCAAGACCTCTTCTACAAAGGTCTCAAAATTTAAAGCAGAACACACACAAACAAGGGAACAGCTTCCACAAAAACAAGACCCACAAGACACACAATCAAACTTCCTACATTCTCAAGGACGACCGAGGGACTAGGACTCGGAAGCCCACCACAAAAACCTGGGACCTACAAAACACGTACAAAACATGCACTCAAAAATAGCACATCAGACATAAGACAGTCTCATGCCATCACTTCTTCAGCTAAACCGCTTCAATCAACATCTCTCCTGATACGTCCACCTGAACACCTAGCATTTCCAACTCGATTACAATGACACAACACAAGACGCACTCGACAATAGCCTGGAAGGGGGACACTGCTCTACACAATGGCGCTTTAACAACTTATTTTAATCATTTTAAATCTAAAAATTAGATAGACATTGCAAAACTAGGAGAAATACCAGCACAAAAACCTCTGCGGTGGCTGACAAAGAAAAAAAATCTGAGGTGGGCGCAGCAGACTTAACACTCCACCATTCACGGGATCACAAGCACAATACACACAGTTTGCATCCCAGACAGGGGGCCGGCGCTGCGCCCTCAGGGGGCCGCACAAACCCAACTTCAAAGTGACCAGGACACTTCACAACTAGGTCCTCTCAGATGCAAAACCACAATAGGCATGCATAATATGCAAATGTCTCCTACTCGGGAAACAGATTGCATCTGGGAAGACAGGATACCCAGTAGCAACTCATTTGCATTTCAATCTTTTACTTTTCACACCATCTTTTCGGGTCGCTTGACGTCTCTTCAGTTGGGGACGATGCTGAGCACCACTTCCCTCGCTTACTCAGGAAAAAAATGGCCTACAAACCTTAAATAAAACACATCCACAAGTCTCCAGACTGCAAGCACCCCATCGGCTTTCTCCTCATATAAAGTGCTCAACGCACTTCCATCCATCAAAAACTGACTCCAACTCACCACTCAATCCTCGGATTCAAAACACAGCCTGGGGGAAGGGGGATTGGGGAGGGGGGAGGCCAGCATGTCCGATGTGATCGACCGATTCACTGGACAAAGCTTACATACACTACACACCCCATGACAGGGACTTACCTCACGTGCTGAAACACCTGGGGGATGTGTGGGCTTCCAACGTGCAGCCTGAGTACAAGGGGGACACATGGGGACACACTGGGTGGGACCAGCACACGTAGCTTGCCTCCTCACATGGCTGCCTCAGGAACATCACCTCCCAACACCAACAATCATTCCAGCAAAACACCTTCAAATACTTCAACTGGGAATGAATACCATCGTGTTCTCGCTGAAGCACACACTAGGACGAAGCCTCTTCGGTCTCACCCATTTCCATTTAAACTTATAATTAAAAAAATTGGAACCCTCTCCAATCGCTTACACAACACTTGGGGAGGGGCCAACTTCACCTACAAAAAACAATGCACAACTTCAACAGCTGCCATAGGGGACATAACCCCCGAAAACACACACATCACAGACAGCCGCATCCGGACTCGCTGCCCTGTCTCATCACGGATCGCACGCAAATCTCGCTGTGGAAAACTCACACACAAACTTTCTCTTCAGCGGGGACTTAGCGACACCTGCTGGGCAATACGGGCAAGGGCATTACAAAGCCAGGCCTCTCCGCACCACGGACAGAGATACGGTGGCTTTTACACACAAACTTTCTCTTCAGCGAGGACTTAGCGACACCTGCTGAGCAATACGGGCAAGGGCATTACAAAGCCAGGCCTCTCCGCACCACGGACAGAGATACGGTGGCTTACGCAACACTTGGGGACGGGCCACCTTCACCTACAAAAAACAATGCACAACTGCCATAGGGGACATAAATACTAATACATCTTTGGCCTTAGCACCTCTCGCCTGGGGGCTGCTCAGACCATACCTACCCCCGAAAACACACACATCACAGACAGCCGCATCCGGACTCGCTGCCCTGTCGCATCATGGATCGCACGCAAATCTCGCTGTTGAAAACACACACACACTTTCTCTTCAGCGAGGACTTAGCGACACCTGCTGGGCAATACGGGCAAGGGCATTACAAAGCCAGGCCTCTCAGCACCACGGAGGCTCGCAAAAAGTTTCTGGGAGGAAAGTTGCCAACAATACGATGCTATGCTCTGCTCTGCTCTCCTCCATCATGACACATTTTCAATACCAATGCATGTTTTCTTTTTGAAAACGAGCTCCTTTTTATGCCATAATATTCACACGTGGAGTGAAAGGAAAAAAAATACTATGCAAACCTTTAGGTTTCAAAACACTTCCCTTTTCTTGACTCACTTTATGAAAAAGATTTAGTGAATTCCCCTGTGACATTCACAGCATTCACAACATTCATCAACGAGGACACATTGACATCTGGGAAACACAAATTCATACATCCATACGACTTCAGAAAATGACAAATTTATGGCAATGCCTATGGATGCCACGTGCTACAAACACGCAAAGGACAACAGCATCATGGACACTCAGGGCGGCTGACAATAGTTTCCATTTTAACCAAAACAATCAATAGCAGCATTGTCTCAATGGTGCTCACTGCTTATAGCATCAACTCACAACAAAACACTATCCTTTACTAAAAAATATTTTTAAAAAATCCGCTTCTTGCTCACACTGCCAGTCAGTCACCTCACAGGCTAGAGGTGTTTCTCTTTCCACATCCAGCACGGAAAGACAGGGGGTCCAGTTACTGAGTACAGGACCTGGGGATGGACAAATGAAGGAAGGAAGGAAGGAAGGAAGGAAGGAAGGAAGGAAGGAAGGAATGGGGGAAAAGACACAAAATGGAAGGACACCGTCCTCTCTGATGGAGGGACAAGGACCCATAGCTGATACAATAAGTTGATTTGCTAACACCAAATACCACAAAGTAAGATCACCAAAAGTTAAGATCAAAGGACATGACTGGCATTCTTGAGAAGGCCCAAACATTCCTAGCACTTCACTACATTTACATATCAAAGACCCACTACCTCAAACCTGGGCAAAGGGAACAGTCAGTACTGAAAACACATCGGACTCCTTGAAAAAATGTGTATCCATTACAAGCCTCTGCCTGTCACCTCCGACTCCACTAACAATAATTTCAGAAATGCCCATATGCCTTCCCAGGGGTTCTCTACAACAGACAACTTCCACACAACGTTCTCTGCCAAACCCTTGACACAGATGGGAGGGAAGGGATGCACAACCCACACCTGGAACACTGAATTATGCAAATTCTCCCTCATCCTGCATTCTATTGCAGCATAAACATTTCTCTCTCCCTCTCTCTTCCTTCAAAAAAATAATACAATAACTTGTCACTCAAACAAACAAACAAACACTATTTCAACAACCACCTATTCAGCACAATCTTTTCACCAAGGCACTAACACGTACCCAAGAATTAACAAAACAAAACAAACCAGAAGGCCTGCACCTAACAAAACATTCCTTCATGAATCACAACCTCCCTTCATGAATCACCAATCACTGCCACCGCATTGGCAGTCTGCATGGTACACGCGGCCTAACTTCATCACGTACAGGCTTGCCTACACAATAATTATTTAATAACTAAATAAATCACTGCGTCCAGAATATTGGCCTCAAGCACGATAGCGGCCTGCTTTGGTCATAGCCACCTACAAGGAGCTGGCTGCCTCAATCAAAGCGCCCTACAGGGGACTGGATGATGCCTCAAGAATGGTCACCTCCAGGGAAACAGCTCACATCCTGAATGCACAAGACAATGATGCCAGTGTAACAATACACAAAGACTCCCTTGCCAGGGTTGGGGCAGAAACAGGGAAAAAATAGAAACCCAAAACTTCATTCCATTCAGAGACGGAATCATTGCAGTCAGCCCTGAACAACCTACATGATTTTTTGAGGGTTTTTCCTTTTCCTTTTAGTTTTTTTCAAAAGACATTTGGAAGAACCGGAAATTTCAGCACCAAGGACAGGTAAACGCTGTGGCTCTTGGAATGGCCACGAGAGGGCAACAGAGGATCGCTTTGACGCAAGAATTGCCTCACAGACAGCGTCCTGCCACGTTTGATCATCCCGCCAGGTTCTCTTCTCAGTCCAAACACAAGAAAAACTCTGGAAAACCACTTTCCGCAAAATGGAAACTTGTATCATCTGTGCCTCGTCATACGAAATCTCAGCACTTTGGACACAGGGGACTTCTATTAAGCTTTAGGTCCCGCTCTGGAATTTACCTCAGCCTGCCGATTACATTCACAGTTTATTTGCTTTTTAACAACACCGCTTGGAGTCTTACTTCTAGACATTGCACAAAAAACACACCGGCACTTTTTTTTTTAAATTTTGGAGTGGCTAATCCTCACACAATGATATTTGCTTCTCGGACCTTTCACACAAAGAAGAAGGGAGGGATGAAGCAAGCACACAAGACACACAGAGAAAAACCCATGTCAGGGAGTCTCATCCTTCAGTACTTGCCTCACATACTAGCAGGGCATCAAACACAAAACCCACAAACATGTGCTTCCCTGGGAATCACACAAGATAACATTCCAGATGCAGGCACTCACTCTAACTAATGACCACACCACACAGGCCACATTCCTGCTTCCTAACTCACAGCATTCATGCCTGCCAGAACCAGCCGCAAACCATGGACTCTGCCTACACACACACTGGAACATGGGAGCATGCAGCTCGGTACCACGGACAGGAAAGTGGTGCTCCATATGCTGCTGTGCAGCTGCAGGACGTGCTCCTCAGAAGGGCTCAGTTCCACAGCAAAGGCTCCCTAATCTCCACCCTCCCTCTCAAATCGGGAAAAATTCACACTGCTTGCCCTTTAGCAGGGACTTAATGTGGATCTGGGTCCAAACATCTGTTATTTTACTAGGCATATGTATCCACATGATCTAAGGAGATAGCCTGCTCAGTGTACAGAATTGAGGGATGGTTTGGGATCATTTACTAAACCTTCTATGCTGTTTCCTTCATTTACATCACAATGAATGCAAAAAGCAGTTAGGTATTTGAAAGGCAAACATTTCATGAAATGGTGAAGCAGGCGGAGATTTTCAAAAAGGACAACACACTTGGAAGATTCAGAATTTCTAAAAACAAAACCACAAGCGATAGCACATGCACACGTGGGGGTGCTCAGCAGGCTCCTGTGCCCAGCTGGAAGACCTAAAGCTCAGGCCTGAGGATAACGTTCCCTTCCTAACATCAGGTATCAGCATTGAAATCTCTGAGGGCAGAAATGCGAGACAAGGAAAGGTTTTTCCTTCCCTTAAAAAACAGTTTAATATCAACATGCAAAGTGCACAATCGTGGTTCTCTTTCTTCGCACCTTTGCAATGGTACATATAAGTGCAGCAGCCAATGCCTCCCTTTGGAGGGCTGCACCAGGAAGAGATGAAAAACCCACAACCGTGACTTCAGGCGTTCCAGGGATGGAATGATTGCCGCCATGGCCAGCCTCAATACTTTTCTGAGGGCTTATTTCTGGGTAGAATTTTTGGTTTGTTTCTATGTAGAATTTTCACAGGGCTTTAGCTGAAATTTCATTGTGAGGCACAAAGACATAGTGCGTGATTCCTTAAATGGCAACAGGAGGGCAGCAGAGGATGGATTTTGGAGAAGGATTTGGTTGTCAGCGAGCGCCATTTCAGGTCTAGTGTAATAAGTATTATTGTTCCATAGACATGCACGGTATAATCATTAATGTGCTTGAATGAAAAGCGTTTGTACTATAAAACCAGTATATTAGTCTGCTCTATATTTACATTCTGATAAATCACAACATAAGGGATACTTGTTCTTAGCATATTTCTAAAGGATTATATTATCTTTGAAGCTGAAAGAGACAGGCATAAGTATATATGTGAGTTACAAAAATAAATTTCAAAACGACTGTGCTAAGCAACAAAGTGTGAACTAGATCCTTTGGTTAAGAACAACAATGTATTCACAACTAACTTAATAAGCGTGAAAAAACCACTCAATAGTAGTAGCCTAATATCACTGAAGTTACTTGAAAAAAATAGGAAGCAATTTTGAAATTACTCAAAACCTGGAAAGGTAGACTAATTTGGATGCTCCTGAAATACAGTCAAATTCACCTTTTGTAAAGCAATTTCACCTTTTCCATTTATGACCCTGATTCTCAACCTGACTCTGGCCCTGAACATGACACCTTACCCTAAAACCCGAACCAATACCCAGCCCTGGCCTGATCAGCAAACATTACTTCTGACCTCTGACTCCGTTCTAATTTATATTTTAATAGTGAATAAAATCCAAAGCTGCTGTTGCTCACTGGTTGAGCATCGGCTTGCCAGACATACACTCTACACTCACTTAATCACTACTCTCTAGTTAAAAGAGGCACTAAGGAACATTAGGCAGGGTGGTGGGTCACCTTAAAGGAATCTCAGTGCAGCTGCCTATGGAGCCTCCCTTTGCAGGGCTGGAGTGGAAAGACTTGAAGAACCCAAAGCCGAGACTTCGGTGGATGCAGGGACGGGATAATTTCCGCCATAGACAGAATCGATGATTTGCTGTTTCTTATTTATTTTATTATTTTTCTGGGTAGAATTTTTTATCGTGTTGCAGGGCTTTAGCTATAATTTCAGCACCGTGGCCAGAGACCTCACGTATTATTCCTTCAATGGCCACAGGAGGGCAGCAGAGGATTACTTTTTTGCAGGAATTGGCTGGGACTCAAATTCGGGACCCTTGGGATAGTGGCCACATGTTCTTAATGCCGAGCAACACTGGCCAGGCCAAACTCCCGCTCTTTATACTTGGCACATTGATTGCTGACAGACTGAGCCTCAACACCTTGGGTCTGCTTCCAGAGAGACGGTAAGATGGGACCGCGCAGCACAGTTACACTGACACGGTCATATGCTCGAGAATGCTACTGTTCAGCCTCAGGATATGCTGATTTTTTACTTATATAATTTCCACGTGGGTGTTTTAAATACATATTTCCTCTGTTTCTCTTATTTTTTATTCGTTTCCATGCTTGTGAAGTATCTTGAATGTATTTTTAAAACTTTGGGGTGGTTTTCCAATTCTCTTTGGGGTATTGAACTCCATGGCTGTTTATTATGGGTGCCCAGATGTTTTTATTATACTTTGAGTTTTGTTCAGCAACCATTTATTAAGCTTCAGACAAACTTGGTCTATTTGAGTGTTGTTTTTAAAATAAGTCGAGGGC
>PVJN01027056.1:0-28441 GCA_004026805.1 Lasiurus borealis
GAGGAGGAGGAGGAGGAGGGGGAGGGGGAATAGCTGGGAAAATATGAACATGCTCAGGAGGGTTCCCATTTTTTTTTAATATATTTTATTGATTTTCTACAGAGAGGAAGGGAGAGGGATAGAAAGTCAGAAACATCAATGAGAGAGAGACATCCATTAGCTGCCTCCTGCACACCCCACACTGGAGATGTGCCCGCAAGCAAGGTACATGCCCTTGACTGGAATCAAACCTGGGACCTTTCAGTCCACAGGCCAATGCTCTATCCACTGAGCCAAACCAGTCTCGGCGGGTTTCCATTTTACACTAGCATCAGCCAACATCTGGAAGCAGACCTCCAGGAAAATGGCAGCCATGCCCTGGCAGAGGGCTGGATTCTAGCACCATACTGCTGGGGTTTGCAGCAACTGCATCGGTGTCAACCTTTCTACACCTATGACGGAGGATCAAATATCCATTACTTAAAGTTCTGGGCACACAAGGACCACTTCACAAATATTCATCAAGTGCCAAATGGACCAACAATGCTGGGAACCTGGGACAGAGTACAGCCATGGTTGGTGAGAGCACGCTAAAGAAATGGCATTTACTTCATTGTCCTCCATCACAATTTATAATTTGAGATTTACCCGAATGCCAGCCTTTCTGATGATTTACTTTCAATGTGGTAATTATTAGCTGACCAGGAATCGCAAGTGTATTTGTATTTCATATGGAAAAAAAAAAAAAACGCGCTGACCTGTCAAGATTGACTGAGAATGAGAAAGTAGGTTCAGGTTCTTCTTCATTGTGCTCTTGGGCAGTGGTTCTAAACCTTCCTAATGCCACGTCCCTTTAATGTAGTTCCTCATATTGTGGTGACCCCTAACCATAAAATTATTTTCGTTGCTACAGTTATGAAGTAGCAACGAAAATAATTTTATGGTTGGGGGTCACCACACCATGAGGAACTGCATTAAAGGGACATGACATTAGGAAGGTTGAGAACCACTGCTCTAGGGGGACATCTCAGCTCAGCTAAGGATATTGTCCTCATTTCCACCCAAATCATTTTGGTCACTGACACTTACTCCTTACTTACTGTGACCCAGGGAGTTAAAATTGCAAATATTATCTTTATTCTTTACAAAACCCCGGCAGGGCAGGTGTTAGTCCCATTTTACAGATGAGGAAAATTGGTTTGGGGAAATTTCAGCAGCTTGTCCAGGATGTGACACAGCTAGTTATTAGCAGGATCAGGATTCAAAGTTGGGCCTGTCCTACTCCCAAGACCCTACTTTGCTACTGTGCCCCATTTCTTCTCCACTGAAGACTCTGCCGGGTGGTCAGCTTCCTGCTGCCGGGGCAATGGCTTAGTAAATGGTTGTTAAATTAAACTCCAATGTCCACAGTAGGGGCCTGGTACTTTTCGGATGGTTAGCCCTCTGATGGTTAGGCCTGTGCCTCATCTATCTGCCAGCTAACAGGAGTCCCAAAGGCCCTACACTCCTTCACTGAGAAATAAACCCTGGACATTCCAGAGACCCTCGGAAGTCCATTCACTGCCTGGTCTTTCACTTCATGGAGAGTCTATGCCTCCCATAGTCTGTAGTAACCAGCACTGGAAATGTTCCTAATATTTGGTATAAGTGGAATCAAGGAAAGTCAAGATTGGGGGGATGTGGAACAGAGCCTCTAGCCTGGATGAGTCAGGAAGGTAACCCCTCTCTGAGGCCAGCACATCCTAGGTTCTTTATCACCCAGTCTCCCCTGTTCCATACCTGTTCACCTCCCATAAAGATACTTTCCAAGCTGGTCCCTGCCCACATCATTTCCTCATCTGTGATGTGATTTATAGCACTTCCTTCCTTCAACATGCCTCTCTCCACTACTTTGTCTACATTCCTACTCATACTTTCGAGGCCACCTCCAGGAAATTTTCCCTGATTCTTCTATCCCTGTTTAATCTTTATCTCTTCGCTTCTAACTCAAAGCATAGATTAGCTATACCTTATGTGTAGCCTCTCATTGGTCACTGATGCATTGTGTCTGAATTCCCAGTCTCTGCAAGTAGACTGAGCATCTTTTGCAGGTAAGAATGATACCTTCTATCCTCCATCCCCCAAATCACACACACACATGAACACATACCGGTTTCTGGGTCACTGCTCAGTGATGCCAAAGACATAGGATATCCCCAAACCAAGCTTCTCAGGCTGAGCCACTCAGAATGCTCCACCCTGGCAGGCATGGGAAGTGCCCTTTCCATCAAACCCAAGAGCTGCCCTCATCCCATTGGCTTTCCTAAATTACCTCTAACCTGATTATCCTTCTCCCACAGAACACAGAATCCTCCAAGGAGGCCTGGATGGATGCTGACCCCAGCTCTTCAGCTAATTGCTCTCATCCTCTTCCGATGCAAGTAAGGAGTTATTGCTGCCAAAGAAGTAGAGTCCTGGAAAGCGGCTGGTGATGACTCATGCAGCATGGGGGTGGAGGACAGGAGAGGAATGGAAGACAGAAAGGAGAGAACAGCATACAGGCTAGTTATGGAGCCAGAGAAAGAGGCACATTAACCAATTTGGCCAATTAAGCAGCTGAAGCAATTAAATAACCTCACAGTGGTAGGAAGAAGTGTAAACAGAGCCCACAACACTATCCTGTAGTCCAATAGAAAAGCCAGCTTGGCCGCTAGGGTGGAAGAGCATCGCTTTTATCTCACCAGCATCCCTTTTCCCCCTTTTTCTCTGGTACTAGAACCCTCCTCCCCTCAGGAGACTTCCATGTGTCTGGGGTGGGAATCACATAGAGCTGAGGTAGGCATTACACCAAAATTAGCGGGGTGTGCCTTCCCCGGCCTCAGTGGTTCATTTCAGGAGGAGCACAGCACCCAAGGAGAGGTGATTAGAATTGTGCCTGAGATGAAAATATAGACACCGGAAGAAATCAGTCCTTCCTTCTTTTGGATTATGAATTTTCAGTGTGCTGACTGGGGACTGCTAGTAGCTCTCTCTCCTTCCAAATGGAGAAAGTTGTCCTGAGAATACAGGCAATGTGCTAAGGGAAGAAGAGCCAAGAAAATGGAAAGAAAGTAGAGGTTCGGTGATTCATTTGAGTCCTAGATCGAGTCATGCTTGAAGTCTGTAGACAGCACTTGAAAAAAGCAAAAATCTCTTCTTCCCCTCAAACCAATAAGATAAAGGGTTTGGAGGTTTGGTTTTGTTGTTGTGAACAGAGACCCAACTAATACAGTCACTGAAATGGGGAGTCTATACTCGTTGGAGAAAAGATGTCAAGCATTAGAGAGATCTATGAACAGATCTATGAACACCCCCAAATTAGAGTGAAGCTGCAATTCAGCAGGACTTTCAGCTCCCTACCCCACTGAACTTAAACCGACAAGAGACAGCCCACAGAAAAGGCTCAGAGAAGAATGTGAGAAGGGAATGAGCTTGGTTTCACTTAAAATTCAACCTGATCTAAACTTCATAGTGGCTGGCAGCACCATCCTCATTCATCCCATCACTGGCCTCTGTGCACCCCACCCTGAGCCTGAACATCTTCTGACCGACCCTCACCTACAGCCTGAACCACCTTTTCTAAGGTCCCTCCCGGACACTGACCACCATGTGAGAATTCCCACTGCTGCCTTCCAACAATAAGGGGTCACCCTCCTGGTGGCCTCCCCATTTCCCAGGAATAATGCCAAAGAGGCACGCGCAGCTCCCTGGAGGGCAGAGACACACGTTATTAAATAGAGGAAAGATCTAGACCTTCAAGTTGACTTTTGCAGGGACCTGTATCTTCCGGTAGAGGATACTCACCCTAGCACAGGTTCTCTGTACAGAGCTGGCTCAATGCAAAACTGCTTCAGCCCACTGGGGTGAGGGGCGATACCAGTTCTGAGGTGTGTTCCATCCTGTTCCTCCAGCAGGACTGAGCCCCAGAAGCCCACAGAGGTTCCCACTCACTGGCCCGCCCATTATTGGGTTTCCTCCCTTCCTTGGCCCATCTGCCCAACTGTCTCATGGTGGTTCCTGGGGATCAGCTCCCAGATGAACTATTGGCACCAAATTCTCATCTTGGGGTCTATTTAAAAGGGACCCAAACCAAGGCAAGAAGGGAGCTGGGGAGTCGGTCACTCTGAGAAAACCATCCTGGGGCCTCTCTCCTTGTTCCTGCCTCTCTCAGAGGTGGTTTCTAGTCATGTTTGTGCCTGTTCTCTGCTAATCAACACCGTTTGGTGCTGCTCGATAGGTCTCTGCTCCTGCAAGGGAATTAGCAATATTTCCTGGATGTTTTTCTAATAAGCATTTTTATGGGGGCTTTATGGTGCTCAGCAGCTACACTTGAACCAAATGAGCTGTTAGACTGAGAGAAGGGAAGTCAGCCGATTCCCTGCACAGGCCTTGCCAGCTCTACTCGGTCATCGATTGGGGTGAAAGCAGAGCCCAAGTTAGACATTTATGTGGACTGAATCTCCTTAACAGATAAATAAACCAGCCAACTTCCTGGCTTGCCATGGGAGCCAGGTGTTAGAGAGCAGGAGCAAGGCATTAACCTGGCCGCTGCAACAACCCAGCTCCCTAATGGGTGGCAGCCCCCACAGCCCAGGTCACCACGTTACGCTATCAGGTCAGGGGTGGTGAAGCAAGTGAGAGCAGCACGGGATGCACAGGAATTCCTGGGCAGGACACTCTGCCGATTGATTTCAGCCCCGTTTCAGCCAATGCCATCCTCCTTTAAAGTCTAGAATGAAATGGACTCAGAAGGAGCCCAGTGAAAATCATCAATAAGCCAGACTTCCTGGACTTACCTGGGGCTTGCTCACTCAGCAGTGCTCAGTGGCAGGATCAGTTACTAGAAGCATTCTGGCTTCCAGGACATAGAGAAAGGAGAACAAAATTGATCTTGGAGGCACAATGCTCCCTGGTGACCCAAGACTCAGCCCATAAGACGGAATCTGTTTCCTTCTGCTGCTTCCAAGCACGTGCAGAAGAAGGTTGAAACTAGGAAGGCTTGAGGTAGGAATTAGGGATGCACAGGGCTCTCCATCTCTGCTATGCTTGAGGAGGAAATTGAGAGAGGGGGGAAAGGGGTGGAAAAAGAAAAAGACAGCTGAGGAGGCAGTAGCACTAAAGCCATTTTGAGCAGATGCTAATTAGAACTGCCAACACTATCCCCTTCACTGAAGACCTACTATGGGCCTGGGAATATGACATAGATATGGTATACCCCCTCAAGAGTTTTCCATCAAATAGAAAATAAGAATTTGAAGAAAAAAAAAGAAAGAAAGTAAAGAAAAAGAATGTTGAGAAACCAAGATGGCGGCATAGTTAAACACCTAAACTGCTGCCTCGCACAACAATTTCAAAACTACAACTAAAAGACAAAACAGACATCATCCAGAACCACAGGAAGGCTGGGTGAGTGGAAATTCTACAACTAGAAGGAAAGAGAAAAGCACACTGAGACTTACAGGAGCTGCGAAAGGCAAAGATACAGGTATGGAGGTGCACGCACACAAAGGTCTGGCAACTGAGTACATGGCTGGCTTTTTCAAGTGGGAGGGAGACAAAAGCTCCCAACTGCGCTGAACTCTAGTTCCTGGTGAGACTCTGAGGACCCAGACTCATATGGGGAGAAATTAGACTGTATGGCAGCAGGCGAAACTCAGGGGCAGCTTTCTCTTAGAGGTGCTTGCTTGCAGTGATTACCACAGGACACTGAGACCCAGCAGGCCTGTTAGAGCAGAGCTGATGGGAAGCCATTGCTGGTTACTCCACCCTGAGACCCCGCCCCATCCAAGCTGAGCGCAGAGCCCTTTGAATATGAATGGCCTTGTTCTTCTGAATTTTTAACTTACCTAACCAACTGTAGCTGAGTCAGAGACCCAGAACATCCAAAAGAAGGCCCAAGGCCCCACAGCCATTTGCATTGCTTCAGAGCTAGGCCTCATCTGGGCACCTCCAAAGCCCAAACAAAGAAGAAAATCTGCAGATTTCTCCATAGCTTCCGCTGGGTGGCCTAAGGCAGAGGCCAAATTACCACCTCCTTGGAGTTCCAAGAGCCAGTGTACCCAGGGGTCAGAGTGGGACCATCCAGATTACCACTCCTCAGATCCATAAAGGACACACTCAGAGGACAGACTCAATGAGCACCAAAGCCCCACTGAAGCAAGACTTGTCTCATAAGGGTGTCTCCAGCACAGAAGTTCTCCCATTGTAGACACAGCTGATCCTCACAACCAATTGGCCTGGAGGTCAATTTTTCCCAGTGATAACAACAACAATCAATGCTTAATAACAATCAATGCACATAGCCCACAAAGGGATGCACCAAGAGTGTCCACCTCTGGTAACTGGGGAGGCTGAGCCCTGGGCCCTATAGGACACCTAGCACACAAGGCCACTCTATCAACTCAGGGAACCAGCCAAAATGTGGAGACAAATAAACAGGTCACAAATGAAAGACTGGATATAGAGTTCAAAATCATGATTATAAGTTTTTTCAAGAACTTTCTAGAAAAGGGCCAATAAATTTAGTGAGACCCTCAAGGATATGAAAACGAACCAACTAGAAATTAAGTATACACTGACAAATAAAAAATAATATACAGAGATCCAACAGCAGACTAGACTTGCAAGAATCAAGTAAAAGATTTGAAATACAAAGAACCAAAAAAATCACCCAGCTGAAAAGCAAAAAGAAAAAATACTCCAAAAATATGAAGATAGTGTAAGAAACCTCTGGGACAACTTCAAGCATACCAACATCTAAATTATGGGGGTGCTAGAAAAAGAAAGAGAGCAAGATACTAAAAACCTATTTGAAGAAATAATGACAGAAAATTTCCCTCACCTAGTTAAAGAAATAGACTTACGAGTCCAGAAATTGCAGAGAACCCCAAACAAAAGGAATCCAAAGATTCACACCAAGACACATCATAATTAAAATGCCAAGAGCAAAAGACAAAGAGAGAATATTCAAAGCAGCAAGAGAAAAACAGTTACCTACAAGGGAGCACCCACTTGACTGTCAGCTGATTTCTCAACAGAAACTATGCAGGCTAAACAGGAGTGGCAAGAAATATTCAAAGTGATGAATAGCAAGAGCTACAACCAAGATTACTCTATACCCAACAAAGCTATCATTTAGAATTGAAAGTCAGATAAAGAGCTTCAAAGAAAAGAAAAAGCTAAAGGAGTTCATCACTGCCAAACCAGTATTATATGAAGTGCTAAAGGGTATTCTTTAAGAAGAAGAAGAAGAAGAAAAATGTAAAGATAAAAATTATGAACAACAAATACATATTTATCAACAAATGAATCTAAAAATCATATAAATAAAAAATCTGAACAGAAAAAAACTGATGAATATAATAGAATCAGGGGCATAGAAAGGAAGTGGACTGACAATTCTCAGGGGGAAAGGTGTTTGGGGGGTGCGGAAAGAGACAGGACAAAAATCGTGCACCTATGGATAAGGACAGTGCAGGGGCGTAAAGGCAGAGGGGAGGGTGTGAACTGGGTGGAGGGGAGCTATGGGGGGAAAAAAGAGGAACAATTATAATAATCTGAAAAATAAATATTTTAAAAAAGAAAAGAAAAAGAATGTTGTGTGCCAAAGGAGAGTTACCTAAGTGAAACCACAGGGCCATTGAGCAAATCCAGCAGGGAGTAGTATCTAGCTATGCGGCAAGTTCCCCAGGGTCTATGAAAATAAAGAATGAGCAGGAATCAGCCAGGAGAAGAGGGCTGGAGAGAGGAATTTTCCAGGCGAAGGAAACAGCATGTGCAAAGGTCTCAAGGGCAGAAAGCAGAACTCCTTTGAAGAAGCTGAGGAGAGAACGCACACAAGAGGGTGGTGGTGGCAAAGAGTGCTGGGGAGGCAAGAGGCTTGAACGTCAATGACAGCTCAAAATGTGGACAGATGCAACCTAAGAGGGTCTTGGTGAACAGACATTTATCCTCTGAAATTTATTCAGACTACCACATAGATACTCAACAGGGAATCTGAACGAGAAGTTAGGGTGTATTAAAAAAAAAAAAAGAGCAAAAAGTAAGGAAAATAAATAGTGGAGGAAAGACTGATCATCGGGAATTTTCTAGGATTAAAGAGATTCCTCGGATTGAAAAGGCATTAGTCATGAGCAAGATAAATTTAAGTCCTTTCAGAATCGCTAACCCATACCCTCGTGAGAAATAAATTTACCAGAGTACGATGTTTACATGCAGCTCTTTTTGCCTTTTTACTGATTCTGTAGGAACACACAGTTTTCTGCCAGCTCCTTTCTTTTCTTCTCCGTACCCCTCGGGGTGCTTATGTGACTCATTCTGAATTCAGTGAGATTGATTTGTTCTGGTCTGCATTCCAACTGCCCCCTACACACACACTCACACACACACACACACTCACACACACTCACATACGCACACACACACACATACACACACACACACACACGTATACATCCCAATTGTTTTTTTTAATTATGCAATAAAATATATTCTTTGTAATTCTATATGTTTTGATAAGCAAATCAATAATTAATTACAGTGTTGGTCTCCATTTTACACATGAGAAAATGCAGACAGAAAGGGATTACTCTGAGGTCATCCAACTCATTAGCCATGAGCCACAGGACATACTCCCTCTTTTAACTGACATACTACATCCGTCCCATCATCTGAGAAGCCTTACACTCCAGTCCTCCCTTTTTACTAACAGGGTCTCAGGCATCATGCAGCAGGAACCATAAACATGGTGGCCTGTTAGCTAAATTACGGATAATGGATAGCTAAGTTATGGGACTTAGTGTTTCTCCATAGCCCTTCTGGCCACATGGAACTAGGTGGCAATGTCAGGCAATATGAAGCAAACACACGGACGGATGGATGGATGGACGAACGGACGGACGGACAGACAAGCAGATGACTAGAACCAAAGACTGCTCTAATTTAAGTCAAAAGCTATACTATGTACTCCTTAAAGACAAGATTCTTGTCCTCCTTTATACCTATAGCCTAGTGCCTGACACATTGCTTTACATGTAGTAGTTTCTCAAGAAATATTGAACAAAAAGGAATGAAAAGAAAGTAGCAGGTCAGCGGTCTTTCTGTGCAAATGCTAAAAGGTAGAGGTGTTCTGAGCTTGTCCATATTTTCATAAGAGTTTGACTCATCTGTCCCAGCTTCTCTAAGGTTTTACTAATGCGAATGAGGAAAATTAGATCAGTGAATCCCTTATGATCTGGTGTTTGCACACAGAGTACACATAATTTGGGAATACCTAGAAGTTAAACATGCTTTCTAATGCCCTAATACAGTGGTTCTCAACCTTCCTAAGGCCGAGACCCTTGCATACAGTTCCTCATGTGGTGGTGACCCCCAACCATGAAATTTTGCTACTGTTATGCATTTTCCGATGGTCTTAGTCAACCCCTGTGAAAGGGTCATTCAACCCTGAAAGGGTCGTTCGACCCCCAGAGGGGTCGCGACCCACAGGTTGAGAACTGCTGCCCTAGTAGAAGAGCACAGAGTAGAGGGGACAGGACTTCCCTTGGGTCCCCGAGAATATCTACATGGATACCATCAACTTTCTTCACTGCATCCACAGGAATCTGAAGGTGGTGATGTTGAAAGGCATGGTACTCCTTACCCAATCCGAAAATAAAGCGTTGCTAGCAACATCCAGGGAGACCCTACCCAGAGGAAGTTGGCCTGGATGAGTGGAGAAAGGCAAGCGGCCAACAGCCAGCGGTGGCAGGTGTTCTGGGCATGACCATATGAAATAGGAAATCTTATTTTCATGTGCATCACTTTCTTTTGTCATGTTGGGTTCTGGGAAAGGGAGCAGGACACACATCCTCCCTATTGCACCTTACAACACAGCCGTCTACTCAATGGTTGCTTTGCTTGGGCAGGATCATGCTAACTGAGTCAACAAGAGCATCACACTGAACTTGAAACCGGTGTGAAATGCTTGACTTAAAAATAACTGCAGTGTTGCTTGGTCCCCCGGGGTTTCCCTGAAGAACTCCTGCCAGGGAAAGGCTCTGCTCCTCAGGGGCAAGAATTTATAAGACAAGACTGAGTTTCATACATCACAAAACTATTCCTGCAGAAGTTGGTGTTTCTCTTTAGGACAGGCAAAACCACCATAAGTAGCCCAGCTTTGAATAAAGTTCTTCAAAGAGACACCCTGCAAACACTGGCCACCAGAATGTTCATGTTAGGATTCATTGTCTGTTGTGGTGGAGTCAGGCTTTGTCAGCAAAACCCAGTTTCACGGTTTGTCCAAACCACCAGATGCACACTCATGAGTCACTCACGCCTGCTCCGAAGAGACTATCTGCTGCGGGGCCTGCTGAGGGTCCCGGGGAGTTGTCCAGGGGATTCTCTGTCCCGTCTCTCATCTCCTCACCCTCCACTGGAGGGACCTTTGCTTCCGTGGTCCCTCAGAAAGACAAGCCTCTCGAAGAACAGCAGATGGCTCGGAGGCCGAGGGAACACCTAGCATGTTCACAAGTGCTAAGTTCACCGCCAAGCACACTACAAGCCATTCTAGTTCTCTCAGTGACTTCGGTATGTGATATATGAAGAGTAGGTAACCTTCTCTGGAGAGCTAACAAAATGATGAGCAGGGCAGCTCACTTTAAAAGGGGCGGTTGGGGTACACAAGGTACTTTGGAGGGGATGATGGGCACCCATAGCGAGGAAGCCAGCCTTTCTCTTGTGCCCTCTTGTTGGCATCCACGCCTGCGGGCTGCAGGAGGCCAGGAAAGTGATCAGCTCTCTGTGAGGAGCCGCCCATTCCTCCAACAGCAGGTCTCAGTTGCAAACCCTCACGCCCAGCACTCACAGCCACTGGACCTGGTGGGACATGGGCAGTGTCCACTGCACAGTCCACCTCTTTCTACAGCTTCTTTGTGTCATCATCTCACTCCACCACAGCCTCTCTGTGTGGCCAGCAGGACAAGAATTTGACAATCACATTTAACAAGTAGTAGACAAGTGCGTTCAAGGAAACTGAGTCAGCGAGGTGCTTCCCAAAGTCACACAGCTAGCAAGGAGGAACCCACCCCCAACATCCAGGCTGTCAGTGTCTTTTAAAGAACCATCTATTCAATTTACGTCAATGATTGAACCACATTGCTGGTGTTTAGGACTTCCCAGTCGGAACGAGGCCAACTCTTTCATGCTTGATGGAAAGCATGTCCCCCGTCTGTTCTCCATGATGTCACAGGGTGACCGGGAAATGAAGGCTCTGGGGACCGTGGCTTCTTATCTGTATTTTCCCACAGGCTTTTGCGAACATTATCTCACACAGGTGGGGATGTTTGGGCCAAGGTCACTTAGCTATTTGTTCCCCTCAAGTCTGCTCTAGAGCTCATGTCCCTGGATTCTCAGTCTGGTGCTGTCTCTGCCCCTCACAGTCCTTCAGTCATTCAATATGTGCTGAGCCCCAGCATGTGCCAGGCCAGTGCTGGGAGCAGTGAAGGGACAGTGAAGGCTGGAAGGAGCTACCAAGGGTAAAGGCATGAGCGAGCATGGCATGCCCAGGCAGATCTGGGTAGCAGAAGCATCCAGTGCGCAGGGCACGCCCATGATGAACTTGGACAAGTCAGCGGGGCTCAGGGATAGTGGCTCTCTAAGTCAAAGAGCAGAGCAGAGACTTCTGGAGGAGGGGACCGCAATGACATTTGGAAGTCATCAAAGGACTCCCATGTGAGCCACAGCAGTGTATTCTTGGCAACACCTGTGCCGTGCCTGGCTGTCTCACCTGGAAGGCTGGTATCTGGTTTTCAAGAGGCTCTCACCAAAAAGGAAGGGAAACAACGATAGTAACAAATCACTATAGCAGCTGCCCGCCATGCCCCCATGTTAAGAAAAGAGAGTTTCACTGCAACATCTGATTGACTCCCTCCACTCTGTGAGATGAAAATATAAATGTGCTTCAAGAAATAGAACCACGCCCTCTGTCCTCAGGGCCAGTCGGATCCAGTTCCTGAAGGAAACCACTCTCAGACCAGCAGGGTGAACTCAGCACTCTGGGTCTCCTGCACCCTGGAAGGGTATCCACTCCCAATGAAATGGAGTGGCTGAGGGCTTCCTAAGTCCTGTGCCTGAGTTCCGTGGTGAGTCCAGGCCTCCTGGGGGCAGAGACCACACTGGCACCCTTCACACACCTAGAGCCACCCTCACACACTGAGAGTGTTGAATAAACAAAGATTTATGGAGGCAGCTCCCTCCTCCTCACGGTACAAGATGTGCGTGCCCTTCCTGACAGCTTGTCTGTCTGCGCATCTCCCCCGGAGGGAGAGCAATTGATTCCCTGGCATCTTAGCGTCTCCGTGATCAATTCCTCCTGACATTTGTCAGGCTCTCACACCTCCTCTGCAGCCTTCCAACGGCGGGTTCTGTTTGTGGAAACTGTGAGCACAGCCCATCTGAAGGGAGATGCCTTTTTTTTTCTTTCTCCCTCCACGTTTCAAGGGAAGGGAGACCGGAGGAATGAGAGGCTAAGCTACCGTAGAGACCCAAGAATGCAGGCCCAGGTGTCAAATGATGGGTATTCTCAGAGGGTCACAAAAGCACCCTAATTTGAAAAAAAGCTGTGACTTTCTTCCTTGCCCTTGATGTAGTCCAGAATTCCATGTCAGGAAAATAGACTCATGGATGCTAATGTTTCTTCATATCTAAGAGCCCCCTTCCCTTAGTCACTGGCAAAAGAAGGGGTCATTAATTTATACACTCTTAGTAGCCAAGACTTCAAAAATGAATTAATTTAGCCCAGGAAAAATGGCGGCCAGTATGGCCTATGAGGAAGGTGAGACACCAGGTGAGTGGAAAGATCAGAGGAAGAGAGAGATGTTCAAGTCGCCTTGACTAAGCCCCTATCCCATGCCAAATGGGGAGCATGCAAGGTCTGTTTTCACTGCAGTATTTGCAAGAGCAGGTGTTGGTATCCTTATTGACAGATGAGGTATCTGGGGCTGAACAAGGTCAATTTACTGGGCCCCAGTCTTTCAAACAGGACAGGGCGGGTCTGGATGTGATCCATGCTAGCAAGCATACAGTCACACGGCATCTGTCACAACGACACAGCCTTCACTGGGCCTGGCAATGCAGAGACACTGAGCCTTTTCTCAGAGGCAGCTGCAGAGGATGGATATGGGTGGGAAGCAGGTGAGCTGGGGGTGGGGGAGAGCTGGCAGAGACCCTGCCTCAGTGCCCCTGGGAGGGCTAGATGAGGGCAAGGTCCTCCTCTCCACCATAACCCCGCTCTGGAACCAGGAAACACGGTGAATTGAGCAGAGAAAGCTTCTCCCTGTTTCTCCCTCTGAGAACAGCTGGACAGTGAGACCTCGTGGGTCACAGTAGCTGCGCTGTGGGCTGCGTGTCCTGCGGGAGGCAGGAGCCACCTCGCTGCTGAGCAAGCTGGCTTCTCGCTACAAGGGGAGCAGGGCACCAGGTCTGCAGACAGGAAAGGCCAGACTGTTCTCCTCTTTCTTCCTAGACCCTGATTACAATGCCACCAGAAAACCAACATCAGCCACCCGGCTCCATGCCACCTCCTCTCCCGTGAGCTTTTATCCTCACCCAGCCTAGGGTTGGGGTAGGGGGAGGGAGGAAGGAACATCAAGGCATGGCCCTGCTACGGATGAGAAACCGAGAAAGGAGAGAATTATCACCATTATGGGTTTATCACCTTTTACCTTTCAGGGTGTGAACTGGACAGATGTGATTCATACCTTGGCTCTGGCTCTGAGACCCAGAGCAGGCTATTCATGTCCCTGCGCCCCGCTTCCTCATCTGTGAGATGGGGAAATGCATACTTTCAGTATTATAAAAATCAAAGGCCATAATATATGAAAGGCGATAACGCAACATCTAGCCCAGCGGTTCTCAACCTGTGGGTCGTGACCCCTTTGGGGGTCGAACAACCCTTTCACAGGGGTCGCCTAAGACCATCGGAAAATGCATAACAGTAGCAAAACTTCATGGTTGGGGGTCACCACCACATGAGGAACTGTATGCAAGGGTCACGGCCTTAGGGGGGTTGAGAACCACTGATCTAGGCAATGGTGAGCTCTCAATAAATGTCGCCTGTTATTATCTACCTTCTATTAGTACCCACAATTGGGGACAGGGCTCAGCACTCTGGCACAGCTGCCAGGCCTACATAAGGCCAATATCCAGACCCAGTCCCAGCTCCTCTTGCCTCTGCCACTCCGCACAGTGCTTGGGGCATTGCAAGCAGCTGACAAACGCTGGCAGAGTGAGTAAAACAATTCCAAGGTGAATGAGAAGGGGAGAAGGGATCCACGAAACCCACCAGACCCTGCCCAGAAGCAATGGCCCATCAGCCAAGAAGCCATCAAGAAGCATCATCAGCAAACCCCAACCCCAGGGCCCCAGTGGCTTCGAAGACAGATCCTTTCTGTGTCAGGCATGGCTCGGGCTCCAGCAGGGCCGGAGAGGGGGTGGGAGAAGGCTTGAGAAAGACTTAGGAACACGGCTGACATGACACGACTCGTTTTTAAAAGCCTCCGAGCTAAATTCAAACTGGAGAGTGGGTCACGTGGACGATATAAAACTTTAATGGGCACGCTGCTTAGTTTATAGGGTATCTACTTAGTTTCCTCGGACAGTTTGACAGCGCCCTCGGGGCCCACTTTGCGGACAAGAAAGCTATTTTCGGACAGACATGTTAAGAAACCGAGTCTCAGTGGAGGACGCTGCGTGCACCCCTGAAGCTCATGGCCTGGGTGGGGCTTCCCATTGGCTCCGCCGCAGAGATCGGGGCTCGGCCTCCCTGCTCCTCATTCAGGGCAGGGCAGAGTCTAAGCCAGGGAAAAGTTCCCAGAAAAGACACGGGTCATGGAGGACCAGGGGCCAGAAAACTAGAGGAAAGATCAAGTATTTGAAGGAATCTGGAGAATGAAGGGACTTTATTTTCATAACACATTAATTTAGGCATCGCACACATTCATTCCCCCTTTAAGCCTGCTTTAGAAAGATATCCTTATTAGCCCTGGCAAAGAATGATCCAGATAATACTCCAGCGATCCCAATGCCATCCGTGTTTCCGGTGCAAGTTCCGGGTCTGAAGCCAGGAGGAGCAAAGGTGAGAAGAACATCAGAACCGAAGGCTTAGAGAAGGAGCAAAGAGAATCCCACCCAATTGGAATGAACCTGGTCCCCATGTGAACTCTCCCCAGCATCCTTGGAGGAATCTCCTCAAAAGTGAGTCTCCCCAGGGGCTCCACACCTCCCCAACCCACCCCTGGAGGCCCCCCACTCACAGCAACCACCAACAGCAAGTTCGTCTGAAACATCTGATTGTGACCATGTCACATATGTAACATCTTCTGAAAGGCTCTTGTTTATTTGTTTGTTAAGAAGTGGGGTACACAGCCAGGCCTGCTGCCCTTAAAAGGCTGCAAACCCCAAATCCTATTCTAATTCTTCCAACCCAGGACAGGCTCTGCACAGAGCACCCTCCCAGCCAACGTCAGCCATGTACTCTGCCTACTTCAACTCCAACCCAGCTTTCAAATCCTTCCCCCAAAATATACCCAGACTCAGTGTGGGAAAGCAGAGAACCTGAGGGAAAGATGGATGGAGGGGGAGGAAGAAATTCAGAGAGTAAGAAAGTAAGGAAAGATGGAAGGAAGAGAGGAACGGAAGGAGGGGAGGTGGGAGAGACAGAGGGAGGGAGGGAAAAGAGGAGAAACATTTCATTAGCATCCTTCTAACTGCTCCATGGAGTGGTCCGTTTTATACCCCATTTACAGATAAGGACCTAAAGCCCAGAGAGATTAAGTAACTTTCAAGATCACACAGCTCGTCAGTGCAAGAGTTTAACCATGATTTACATTTTCTTAGAGACCCCAAAATGAATTCATTTCTAGAATTGATAAAAATTAGTCAATTGCCTGGAAGTTCATGTATAGCCCTTCTGACTTGTGACTCCATCTTGTTTTTATAATTGAAAAGAATTTCACTGGTGATGTTCTGGGCCCTTTAGAGGCAGACACATGTGGATGCAGCTTCTATCCAATCGAACTCCTATGTTATGAATTTGGCATGAATGGAAGAGAAATTGTTAAGGCGGGTAGAGCAAGGTGACTTTACAGACCACTAATGAGCTTGGGATTTCTCTTCAGAGGTTATTCATCTTAATTCTGAGTTAATTACTTGAGTATGGCCCTGTCTCTAATAAGGACCTCCCTCGCCATCACTCATTTTTCTGGGTCGGATTCAAAGCCAATAAATTCACCTCCCTTGCAGCTCCCCTCCCTTCACCTTCCACACCTACACCACCCGGCACTTTAGAAAATATACATGTGGAATTGGCCTTAGAAGGAGCCAATATGAAAATGCAGGTGTGTAAATCTGATGAACAGAATCAACTGGTGAATATAATAGAATCAGGGGCATAGAAAGGGAGTGGACTGACAATTCTCAGGCGAAAGGGGTGAGGGGAGTGCAGGGAGAAACTGGACAAAAATCATACACCTATGGATGAGGACAATGGAGGGGAGATAAGGGCAGAGGGTGGGGTGGGAGCCAGATGGATGGGAGCTATGGGGAGAAAAAAGAGGAACAATTGTAATAATCTGAACAATAAAGATTTTTAAAAATGCAGGTGTGTGACAGGTGTTCCTAATATAAAAGGGAGGGAGTACTTTCAATTATCCTTACAAAGAGGAACCTAAGAAGTGACAGAAGAGGGAAGCTGACTCCCACCCCAGGCTGGTGATGGGCGGGGTGGTGATAGGAGTTGGGATGTAAAGAGAAGACCCGAGGAAGCAGTGGGTGATCTAAGGCCCCTAGATTTAAGTGGGTGCAGATGGAAGCGTTTGCCCTAAGCCCCTGTGGATCTTCAGGTGAGGCAGCAGAGCAGCTGAGAGCAGACCCAGGACCCGAATTGATGGCTGTCAACAAATAATGTAGGACTGAGTCACAGTGTCTCCAAATGTAAGCATCGCCTGCCCTTAACATTCTCAACTTAGAACCAAGTTAAGAAGTCCATCAATGAATTGTCTCTGTGATACCAATGCCTATGGGCCCAAGACACCCTTTGAGGCAGCAGAAGGTAAGGCTAGATAATTATCTAATTAATGCTTTTTTCATATCATACGAAATGCAAATCACCGTGATCTTCTGCCAAATATCTGACTTGCTTAGACCTGACAACTTTCCTGTCCTTCCTGGACTCCTTGGCCTGATGTGAGACCATGTTGGTGTGTGTATGTGTGTTCTCTACTCTAGGCTCTGGTGGGACAGAGGGAGACTGACAGGAGACCAAGTTCATGAGAGGTCTGTGATGGCTGCAGCCTTGGGGAGCTGGCCCTGTGGGCAAAGGGAGGCCATGCTCCCTGCTTTTTACCCTCAAGCAATAATGTCCATATGAAACATGAGCCCTCATAGGCAGGGACACCATAGCCTGCTCCTCTCTCCAGCTTGAAACATTCTAAGCGGCTCCAGGGTGACCCCTCCCAGGGAGTGTGTACTTCCAGCTAAGCCAAGGAAGGTGTCTGTCCTCAGCACAGTGACCCCCCAAACAAGTGCGAGCTCCTTTTCTTCCTGAGGAGCTCCGAGCAGGGGCAGCTGACATGAAGACGAGCCTTGCAGTTTTCCAGGACCACTGAAATGGATGACAGGTGTGAGGCATGAGCTGTTAGGGTGAGTAGGAAAGGCTAGGACAGTTCCCTCAACAGTGGAACAAACAAAATCAAGGTGCCTCTTTCAAAAGGGTAGACCTGAGCAAGGAACACCTTCTGGCTCCATGAGACTCCAAAGATATGCCTGGCTAAGTCATAAGAACCACGTCAAGGATCATAGCCTTCACCCAGAAATATCATTCCCAGGACTTTTCTAAGGGAGTCAGTAAACTGAAACAAGATGCATATGATATGAAAAAAAAAGACATTAATGAGATTATTATCTAGAATGGCCTAAAACTGGAAATAACCTGTCAAACCAAATGGGAGTGAGTTTAGTCATAGTGGTTTATCTATGCATTACAGACTATTATCCCTCCCGGGGGAAAAAAAAATGATGGTTATAAAGATTATAGAGAAATATGAAATCACGTTGCTGATGTAATTAAAGGCTGAGAAATGGTTTCTCTGTATTGAATGAACACTTACTATGAGCTCAGCTCTATGTCATGTGACTTACATGAATTACCTCTTTTGGTCCTCAAGGAACCCTAAGGATGGGGAGGGTGCTATTAATATGCTCAGTATGCAGATGAAAAATTTGAGACAAAATTGCTTGGAAATTTCCCCAAGTTTACATTATTGTAGATCCAGGATTCAAACAAAAACTAACTGATATAAAAGCCATCTCTCCTTATCTAACATGCCATAGAAGACCCCAGAACATAAGAAGGAAAGATTAACATACATATGAAAATAGGAAACACAACAGATGAGACAAAGAAAACAAATGACAAGATGGTAGATATAAACCCCATCATATTGATAACAACATTAAATATAAACAGTATAGTCCAATTATAAGTCAAAGATTATCAAATTGGATAAAAATAAATATAACTCTACACTGAGAAACCTATTTTAAAAACAAAGAAATATATAAACTAAGAGAAGGATGACAAAAAAGTCATTTGTTTCCATATATTAACAAACACTTGTAAATTGACATTTTCAAAATCCTAACGATAGCATAAAAATATTTAAGAATAAATCTAACAAAATATTTGCAATATTTTATCATAGAAAACTACAAAATTTACTGAGATGAATTAAAGAAGACTATATACATGGATTAGAAGATCAATATTATTTAGATTATCATTTCTCAAAAAAATTAACCTATAGATTAAATGTTATACTGATCAAAATCTCAGGAGGGTTTTGTGTAGAAATATGCAAGCTCATTCCAAAACTTATATGGAAATGCAAAGGAGTTAGGATAGCCAAAATAACTTTTAAAAGAATAACAAAGTTGAAGGATACACATTAACAGATTTCAACACTTACTGTAGAGTCATAAAAATAAAAAGTGTCTTAATGCCATAAGAATTAACATATAGATGAATAAAACAAAGAAAATTCCATTAATTTTCAGCAGAATCCATGCTAATTCAATAAAGGAGAATCTATTCAACAAATAGTACTATAACAGTTGGATATTCATAGACAGGAAGGAAGATTCCTAACCCTTATCTCACACCATACACTTAGACAACATAAGAGCTAAAACATAACATGTCTTGAAGAAAGGAAGACAAAATTTTATTACCTTGGGTTATTTAATTTACCCTAAAAAGTGTATAGAAAGAACTCTTATGACTTAATTATAAAAAGGCAATAAAAATGGGAAAATGATTTGAACAGACAGTTCTCAAAAAAAAAGTGTATACATATAGTCAATGAGCACATGAAAAGGTGCTCATATCATTTACTCATAGCTAAAAGGGAAGGGACTGACAACACCAAGTGTTGGCGATGAGGGTGTGGAGCAACTGGAATGCATTCACTGCTGGTGGGAATACACACTGGTACAGCCACTTGAGAAAACAATTTGGCAATTTCTTATAAATCTCAACATATAATTATCATACAACCTGAAATCCTGCTGCTTAGAAATGAAGATCTATGTCTACACAAAACCTGTATGTCAATGCTGGTAGCAGTTTATTTACTGAACACTAAAAACAAATCTCCTTCATCTAGCAAGTGCATAAGTAAATTGTATTACGTCACTGCAGTGGAATATTCCTCACCAATTAAAAAAAGAACGACTGATACAGGCAACCACATAGATGAATCTGAAAAGCATTATGTTCAATAACAGAAGCAAAGCCTCTGTGCTGTGTGACTTCATGTATATTACAGTTCAACAAAACGTAAAACTGTACAGACAGAAAGCCTACCTGTGGTTGCTGGGGCTCAGAATGTGGAGAAGGGACCGACTGAAGGGAACTTTGGGGCAATAAAAATGTCCTATATTTTTACTGTTGTGATGGCCACCTGACTGTGTCCATTTATCAAACCTTGTCACGTTGTAAATGAAGAGCGCATTTTTGTCTTATGTAAATTATGCCTCAATAAACCTGACATTTTCAAAAAGTGATGAAGTTTGCCAGGCGTATTAAATATAAATACCGCTTTACTTAACAGCAAATAAAATTAAGATGGGAAGTGCTTTTCCCCCCCTCACTTGGAACTCTCTCGAAGCTGGTGATTAATGAGCCTCTGGGTTAATACTCACCTTTGGGCAAAGCAGTATGCTGCCTCCAGAAACCTCTCCGCTCTGCCTTACTTAAAGAGGCTCAGAAGATCCATATTTTTTTAAATGGCACCTACTAATGTACTGAGCAATGTGCTCACTGTAAATAAATCACAGGCATGTGGGCTGAAATGCTCCTTGAAATGGAGACTAACATTTAAATGGGGAAAACTGAACCCTGAAATAATGATACTAGGGAAGAACTAAACTGTTCCACAGAATGCCTGCCTTTCTCAACTCACCCTGGTTAAGGAGATCCCTTAGCAGTGGTTTCCTGTTGGGGATGATGATGATGATGATGATGATGATGATGATGATGGTGGTGGTGGTGGTGATGATGATGATGGCAGCAGCAGTAGCACAGTGAGAAGTACACCCTAAGCATTCAGTAAGCTTTCACTGGGAGTTTGACACGAGGCCTCATTCAGAACACCAGGCATCCCTATGAGTAAGCACTTTAATGATCCCACTTCACAGAGGAGGAGAAAGGCAACACACAGATGTCAAGTAACTTGCTCAAGTTCACACAGCTCCTACGTAGCAGAGCGGGTGCAATCGTTAGTTTCACGTATGAATTGGAGCCACACATAGTTGGTAACTGATGAGACATTATTCCGGGTGTTTCTGGAGGAGATTAACATTTAAATCGGAGTAAAGCCGATGGCCCTCCCCTGACAGGCATGAGCCTCCTCCTATCAATTAAAGAGCTGGAGAGCACAAAAAGGCTGAGTGAGAGAGAATTCGCAGATTCATCGACATGGTTGCTTGAGCTGCAGCATTTGGTCTTTTCCAGCCTTTGGACTTAGAATAAAACATGGGCTCTTCAGCCTCTTGGCTTTTGGACTAGAATTCATACCATCAGTTCTCCTGAGTCACCAGGTTGCCAACTGCAGATCCTGAAACTGTTCAGCCCCCAGAATATTGTGAGAAAACTCCTAATACGAAGGCCAAGATGTCCCAAGGTTGATAGAAGATGATAGATAGGTTGATAAGTAGGTAGGTAGGTAGGTAGGTAGGTAGGTAGGTAGGTAGGCCAATACCAGTTTGGCTCAATGGATAGAGTGTTGGCCTGCAGACTGAAAGGTCCCAGGTTCGATTCCAGTCAAGGGCATGTACCTTGGTTGCGGGCACATCTCCATTAGGGGGTGTGCAAGAGGTAGCTGATCAATGTCTCTCATTGATGTTTCTAACTATCCCTCTCCTTTACTCTCTGTAAAGGAATCAATAAAATATATATATTTTAAAAGATAGATAGGTAGATGATAGGTAGATAGATGATAGATAGATAGATAGATAGATAGATAGATAGATAGATAGCCTATGGGTTCTGTTTCTCTGGAGAACCCTGACTAATACAACTGGACTTTGACTTCATGTATCTCTCTGACTCCGATGCAAGGATTTGTAACAATGCTACCATTTCTTAAGACATAATATCAATGAAAGATCAACTTTTTTTGCTTCAAGTTCTAGGATATCCACAGTTTTGCTGTTTCTTATGTCTGTTCTTTACTTTTCAGTTTCCAAAACTCAGGCATAAAACATTTTGATCATACTGGCTGTCCTAAAGCCTATGTTAGGACCCACATTTTCTCATCCATTAGTAATAACTTCAAAGTCCTCTGAGTGCCAAATTCCTGATAAAATGAGGGCCTTCCCTTTAATTTTGTTAAAGGAAGCACATAATAGTGGAAGAAAAGATGAAATACTGCCCTTCGCAACAATACGGATGGACCTTGAGAACATCGTGCTAAGGGAAATAAATCAGACAGAAAAAGTCAAGAACCATATGTTTTCACTCATATGTGGGATATAAAACTGAAAGCAACAAATGAACAAACAAGAAAAATAAACAAAAAATCATTGCCCAAGGGAAGGAGGGTGGGAGAAGGAAGTAAAAGGCAAAGGGGGTCAAATATGGGGTGAGAGAGATGATTTGACTTTGGGTGATGGGCACACGATGCAATATATTGATCACATATCACAGAAATGTACACTTGAAATCTATGTCTTATTAACCCATGCCACCCCAATAAATTTAACTTAAAGCTATAACAACAAAAGAAAAGCATAATTGATAATATCGGAGTAATCATTAAAAAAAGGAATATACACAATGGGAAATAAAATACTGAGATGAGGAGGCAAGTTGGCTATGGGGTAAGTGATTAAAGATCTCAAACAACATAAAATTATAGAAGTACATGAAAAACAACACCCATTCAGCCATCTCTAGGCTCAAAGACCTATAATCAGACCCATCAATCTCCCGCCTCACCAACTGTGAGGTGCCAGCTTACTTAACAAGGACCTAGCAACCCAGTCTCTTCCTTGTTGCGTTGTTGGCAGAGGGAGAGAAATATGGATTAGAAAACACTCAGAAAATAAATCAGGAAGAAAGCGCAGCTTATCGCCCGAGTCTCAGGTACAGTGAGAGAGAACAAGATGAAAACCCTTTCATCTCAGCCAGATCCTCCCAAAGAGGTTCCTGCTGCTGAGATCACCTTTGAGCCCTCAGTGGTGGGAATCTATGAGTCAGGAATAGATCTGGTCCTTCTAAGAGAACCTATTTCTGGACTCTCCCACTTCTTAGGCCATGTGCTTACTAGCAATTGGCTAATGCTGTGCCTTCTTTAAAATACCTCAAAAAAGCAACGGGCTCTGCAGAGTGCTTCCCAGTGCTCATGTTTGATCTCAGTGTCTCTTTTCTATGACCCATGTGACAGGTTCTAGCCGATGAGTTATAAGTATAAAGGATGCCTCATTTCCAGGCCGGCACATTGTATGGCTATGCAGGATGCTCCAAAGTTATCTTTTCCTTTGCTTCCCCCATAGAGTCCAAGTCTCAAAAAGAGGAGGCGCCGAGACCGGTCTGGCTCAGTGGATAGAGCATCGGCTTGCAGACTGAAAGGTCCCAGGTTCAATTCCGGTTGGGGGCATGTACCTTGTTTGTGGCACATCTCTACTGTGGGGCGTGCAAGAGGCAGCTGATCGATGTCTCTCTCTCATCGATGTTTCTGACTTTCTATCTCTCTCTCTTCCTCTCTGTAAAAAATCAATAAAATATATTTTTTAAAAAAAAGAGAGAAGGCATGGGACAGATTCCCAGAAGACATGCTGTGGACATGAGATGTTAGTTGCTACAGCCACTGAGATTCAGGGAGTTATTCATTATTGCAATGAAACAGAGTCTATCTTAAACGGTATAAGTAATTAAAATTACCCCTTTTATGCTTCAAAGGTATATTCATGAACTAGATGAGCTAATGTGTATTGACCTTTCTGAACTATTCACGAATCACAGCCTTGATCAAATCCCTGGTGGGTTTGGTATTTCCAGTTTGAAGTGCCCTCTCATTTTGAATTCACCCTGATACACCTATCACTGCTGGCCACTCCTAAATACACTCACACATGTACAGACAAGCACACACAATATCACACACACACACACACACACACACACACACACACACAAAACTAGCTCCATCTGATGGTGCCAGCTTAACAAGGACCTAGCAACCCAGTCTCTTCCTTGTGGCATTGGTTGAACAGTCACGTCACAGAGCTACAGAAGGGATTGAATATAATAGCAGTGTCCAGAGAGAGCATGGCCTCTTCCATTTATAACCGTGTGGCCGAAGAGGGGAGAATACAACAGATGGGGCTTGGGCTGCTAAATCAGGTAACGCAAGACCAATTACAGAAATAGTGAGATGAGCGCCAGAGTCAGCGAAGAAAATAAAACAGTGGAGCCCTGAACAAACTCATCAGGAAAATCATGGGACATTCCCAAACTAGACTGCTCGTCAGAACCCCAGCTAAGGTTTGCTAACATGCAGATGCCTGGGCCCCATCCCCGATGTCCAGAATCCAAGTCTCTAGAGACAGAAACAGGGAATTGTAACATGTTTACAAGCCTGCAGGAATTCTGATAATGAGCCAGATTGCTGATTCTCCAGTTTAGGTGAATTATGGAGCCCTTTCTAATTTTGAAATCTCGTGGTCTACAAGACAGGAATATAAGGAATCAGTGTTGCCAGATGTGAGGACAGGACAGGGTCTGTGCTCAGGAGAGCCTGTGCTCTCTAGGCAGACTAATGTGAGGCTTTGATAAAAGTAAATGGTATAATTTTTAAATAAAGAATAAGAAAAATGGCCTCCTTGTGGCCAGGGTTAGACATGAGGGTGAACTTCCTGGCAATGATGTTTGGCAAACAGAAATGCAGTGAGTCTGCAGGTGATGAGGAGCCTACATTCCCCCTATTAACCATATGCTGTTTGTCAAGCCAGGGCCAGCTTCATAGGTAATGACCCATGTGGTCACAAAGGGACTGTCTCCCAGAGGAGTCCATACTTGGTTTCATGTTCCATGGTTGCTATCATGAAGTTCTTAATAATTTTATCTTCGTGATAAAATTTTTGGCAGTGATGTCTGATGAGACATTGAGCATTTCCTTGTGAGCAAAGGGGATGTACCAGGCAGCAATAACACTTGCAGGCTCAGGCCTTCGGGATGGCAGGCAGGGGCAGTCCAGGATGCCACAGGGCACAAAGGGGCATCTAGGGCTGGGACCTGAGCCCAGATGGGCAGCAGCAACGGCCACAGCAGTCGGAGGTCAGCTTGCCCATAACCACCCCTGTTACATATGCATAAATGTGTAACCTCTGTCCTTGGTGCCAGGACAAGAACTACCAACTTGTCCAATCAACTTTGTTAATAAATTATTACAAAATTAAAAATTTACATGGACACTGCAATCAAGCATATCCAGGAATTATTGAGATTCCCCGCTGTAGAAACTCCAGCTTTAACATCTTGCAAAGCAAATATCCACAGGCTTAAAAACAGAAGTTGAATTTCAAGCCCGTGACTTTCAACAGAAAAGAGCCCCATTTTGGTAAGAAACTTTAAGTGAATTATTAGCAGAAAAAACATTTGTTAAATTAATTCTTCCTTGTATGAAGAACCACAATAGACTGCATAGAGAAGCATTTTAACTTATATGCAAATCACAGAGACATTTCAGCTGCTTGCATTTATACAGGAAATGTCAGGGAAAACATTAAAATGCCATTATACAAATTTACATTTAAAATTAAATTCAAACCTACACAAACCTGATTTGTACAGAGGCTTAAATCTTTTTAGAAAATCGTTAGGTGAGAATCATCAGCTTTAGACATACTGAAGTCTATATTTCAAAATATTTTTTTAGAAATTTACCCTAATGATATTATAGCCAATAAGACACTAGTACACTTAATTCCAAAAATAGTTGCATTAGCAGAAAGACCCTTCTCAAAATTAAATACTGTCAAAAATTATTTGTGATCTTACTTGCAGAGAGCAACTGATGCCACTTTCAGTTATAGTGACTGAAAATGAAATTGCTGAAACTAGACCACCAACTTATACCACACAATAATAAACTCAAAATGGATAAAAGGCTTAAATGTGAGCTATGAAGCCATAAAAATCTTAGAAGAAACCATAGGCAGCAAAATCGCAGACATCTCCAAGAGCAGTATGTTTACAGATAGATCTCCTAAGCAAAGGAAACTAAGGAGAAACTAAGCCAGTGGAACTACATCAAAATAAAAAGCTTTTGCACAGCAAAAAGAAACCATCAGCATAAGAAAAAGAGAGCCCACTGTATGGAAGAACATATTTGGCAAGGATACATCTAATAAAGAATTAATATCCAAAATATATAAGAACTCATACAACTTAACAATAAAAAAAAAAGATAAACAATCTAATTAAAAATAGACAAAGGACCTAATTACACACTTCTCCAAAAGGACATTCAGATGGCCAAGAAAAATGAAAAAATGCTCAAAGTCACTAATCATCTGAGAGATGCAAATCAAAACGACAATGAGATACCATCTCACACCTGTCAGAATGGCTATCATCAACAAACAAGTGCTGGCGAGAATGGAGAAAAGGAAACCCACTGCTGGTGGGAATGCAGACTGGTGCAACCATTATGGCAAACAGTATGGAGTTTCCTCAAAAAATCTATACTAATAAAAGGGTAATATGCTAATTAGACCAGACGTCCTTTCAGACAAAGCCATGGTGGTGGGGGCTGAGGCAGAAGCGGTTAGGGGTAATCAGGCCGGTAGGCAGAGGTGGTTAGGAGTGACCAGGCTGGTAGAGTAGAGTGGTAGGGGTGATCAGGCAGGCAGGGGAGCAGTTAGGGGCATCAGGCAGACAGGCAGAGTGGTCAGGGGTGATCAGACAGGCAGGCAGGTGAGCGGTTAGTAGCCAGCAGTCCAGATTGCGAGAGGGATGTCCAACTGCTGGCAACTGGACATAAATAGGCAATCAGACATCCACCGAGGGGTCCCAAATTGAAGAGGTTGCAGGTCAGGCTGAGTGACCCTCCTCCCCCATGCACAAATTTCATGCACCAGGCCTCTAGTTAAATATATATCTGCCATTTGACCCAGTGATCCTACTTCTAGGAATATATCCTAAGAAACCCAAAGCACCAATCAGAAAGAATGCATGCACCCCTATGTTCATAGCAGTACAATTTACAACAGCTAAGATCTGGAAACAACCCAAGAGCCCATCAGTAAATGAATGGATAAGAAAGCTGTGGTACATTTATTCCATGCTTAAAGGGCAACTATTCTGAGGCCTTGCTGGAATTTTCAGGATGGGTCTGAGATCCCCATCTTGCCAAAGGTTTTGACTGATTTCCTCAACTACAAGAGAGCCCAGTGTATTCGGTAACCCAGAGACCAGGAGCATTATAACAACTATGTTCTCAGTGTCCACAGTCTTAGTTCTAGGACATCCTTGAGTTTGGATTTCTATTTTTAGACTGAGGCTTTCATCTTCTGAAAGAGAAGGATCTGTATTTTAAGCCTTCACCCACTAATGCATGAGTGTAACATCTATATATATAAAAGCCCTAAGCGGTTGAACAACTGAATGACTGGTCACTATGACATGCACTGACCATCAGGGGGCAGATGCTCAACACAGGAGCTTCCCCCTGGTGGTCAGTGCGCTCCCACTGCCAACCTTCCCTGGCCAGCTGACCTTCCTCTGTCCCTCGCCAGGCAGGCCAGCCCTGATCGCCCTGATGGGGACTGGGCAAGATGCCCCAACTGACCCCAATTGCCAGACAGGCCGAGGGACCCCATCAATGCATGAACTTGTGCAGCAAACCTCTACTCTTTAAATAAAAACAGAACAGGGAGGGCAGAGAGCATCAAGTTTCTTTGAATTTAGGCCAGTGTTTCCAAATGCAATATACTCAACAGCCAATTTCCCTTGGCTTTGCAGATAAACAACATGATGACCTTTTATGTCAGAAAGGAGCTGTGAAATTTCCATTTCCTTGTAGAATTTTGGGTTGGAACCAAACTTTTCTGTGTTTCTTCTCAAGTGGACAACCCACAAAATGGCCACATAAGTGCAAAGCATGAGATTACTGTGGTCAATGCAGATGTTCAAACAAATGGTCTTGCCACTCATCCAAATGAAATTATCACAAACTCTCCCTCAGAAACTTTTCCGTGCTGGAGTGGAAATTTCCCCCTCCCCCTGTAATGGTGTATCTTTGGGCTCCTGAGAAATGATGTCCGGTGACTGGGAAAAGTTATGGCAGGACATGCCTCCACTCTCCTTTCAGAAGGAACTAAGGTCATTTCCCCAAATGCCTTCTCTGGGTCAGAGAGGGGGATCAATCCCATCCCCCACTGTGGAGGAAAATGAAGCCATTGTCCATTCTCTACAGAGTTTTTAATCCACTTTCTCCCCTTTCATTCATCCCAAAATTCCCTACAAATAAAATCATATTTCCCAGGCCCCACCAATCTGGAGATAAAACTCGGATGGCTTATGGTAAGAGTCATGTTCCCACCCTCCTTTTAAAAAAAAATCTGCTACCCTCGCCAACTCTAAATTTCGCGGGGGTTCTGATCATTCTTTTTACAGGGTTTCTTTAAATAACAACTCTTCAGGGTGAACTTAAAATAGAATCTGAGCTACAAAATGTTGGTTTACATGCACTCTTCCAAGACTAGGTCAAGAACATGCAATGAGGTCCACTCAATGATTTTGCTTTTAATCTCTCACAAAGTGTTTACTTCAACAATAAACTATTGAGGAGAAAGTATTTTTAAAGCCTTGGTTGTGTTCTGTTTCATTTGCTTTTAAAATAACCTT
>PVJN01027057.1:0-28439 GCA_004026805.1 Lasiurus borealis
TGAGGTCCCCTGTCAAGCTCCACCAGGCAAGGGGCGAGGGCACAGCCTCAGGCCCCTGCTCCAGCCCAGTGCCACACAGCCTCAGGTCCCTGCTGATTGCTTGTTAAAGCTCGTTACAGGAACTCGGCCTCTGTTGTGGGTGCAGTCATCTTGTTACGATATGATGGTCAATTTGCATATCACCTCTTTATTAGATAGAATAGATCCCTATTTACATAATTCAGTCATGTGCTGGTAAACCAGCTCTACAGGGGGAAAAAAAATTCAACAACTCAATTTGTAGGGTTGTAATTTCCCTGGGATAAATACTTCCACTATGGCAGATTTTCATCTAATAAAACTTTAACAACCTGCTTGCAAAGTTACTCATTATTAGATAACTGGCTCTTACAAACTGATGTATAAGCCAGCTCCAGCCCTAATAGTCCTGGTAAAAGTGTCTTGTTACTTTACAGAGAAGTAAGAAATTTTTCTAAGGTCATATGTAAAGTAAGAGGCAGAGCAGGAATTAAAATCTAAACTAAAATTTAGATTCCTAAACCCCCTTGCCTTTTTAATAACACGATGGCCTTTACTTTCTTAGAGTGCTTCACAGTTAAAAAGTACTGTTGTCCCTGATCTTGATCTAAACATTCGTCCCCTGGGTAAGGAAGAGAAAACATGGGATCATTGCCCCTGTTTTTCAAAGGACACTAAGGCCTAGAGACAGGTATGTGCTAAAGGTCACAGAGCAGGATTGAATACCAGGTTATTTTTCCTTATCCCCAAACTCTCTCCTGTACCATACAGTCTCTGTAAGATGTAAGACACAGTTCCTTCCTTTCAGATCTGGAAAACTAGTCAAGGAGTTAATAATTACATCAAGGGAATCACCTCCTGACTGTTCCTCACCCATGACAAATGAGCTGTGAAAAGAAAAACAATAATGGGGGTAGGAGTAGTGAATTTGGGCTGAAGGAAGAGAGGTAGGACTTGAGATGAAACTTTGAAAGGAAGATGTGTTTCAGACAGACAGAAGAAAGGAAGGCAGCGAGGAAGAAAAGACCAGGGCACGGAAGGGGTTGATAACTTAAATTTTGGGGCATGGAGAAATTTTGGGACTGGGCCAACTGCCTAGGTTGGGGGAAAAAAAGAGAAAAAGAAAAGCTGGATTCCTGTGTTTCAGCAATAGCTGTTGGCTGAATGGACCCCCATTCTCCTCCCCCCATCTTTCCCACTTTGTTCCCTTTGTGCTCATCTGCATGTTTTGACATTACTGATCCCCTCATTTTGCTTTCTTGCTAATCTCCTGCTACAACCTTGGGCTGCCTCTTACTTTTGGTCTCTCCAACCTTGTCCTGCCTGTTCTCTTTGAAGATTGCTGACTTCAGATTCTCTGACCTGGCCACTGCCTCAGTCTGCCTTTGCCCTTGGGACTTGTGGTTATTCTATACAGCACAGGGCGTCCGTTATGCTATTGGCTCACATTAGATTGAGGACAATGCATAATGCATATGTGATTGTCAGCCAACCACCTATTTGTGCAATTTGTTCTTTGAATCAAACTGTGGGACTTCATATCAATTCTTAGTAAATTTCTATTCTGTCGATTTTTATTTTGAGTTTCTCCCTGATGACATCATATTGGAATGAGCTCACACACAAAAAGTTAGAAAAACATGTGTTTGCTTTTTATCCTCTTCCCTTTTAAGAGGTTGAGGGTGCACATGAATCGGACCTGTTGCCACTGGCACTGGGAAGGAGTACAGAAGAGAACTTCTGCATAGGCATCACATGCAATTTGATACTGAAGAGATCAAGGGATAATAGGACTTCAAGGAATACAGTCCAACCACTGACTTTACATTTAAGAAGCAAATCTCAGAGAAACTGCTGACTTGCTCAACACAACCAATTAGTGGCAGAGCTGGGATGTGACTTCTTCCTCATCCCAGGAAGTGTGGTCAAAGATGCTTGTACAGAGTCCACCGTCAGCGAACAAAGGCAGAGAAATGGAGAGACATAGTACAAAGGGAAGGAAATCATCGCCATGAGTATATTCCAATATGATCAGAGCTGACTCTACGTTTAAGAAGAGTGTAGGAAGCTGAAACCGGTTTGGCTCAGAGGATAGAGCGTTGGCCTGAGGACTGAAAGGTCCCAGGTTCGATTCCAATTAAGGGCATGTACCTTGGTTGAGGGCTCATCCCCAGTGGGGGGTATGCAGGAGGCAGCTGATTAATGTTTCTCTCTCATCGATGTTTCTCTCTATCCCTCTCCCTTCCTCTCTGTAAAAAATCAATAAAATGTGCTTAAAAAAAAAGAGGCTAAAGATGTCTACATTTTATCTGTGTTTTTGTGCACACCTACAAACAGCCACTGCACAGTGAAGAATCTGGTAAGACAAAACTGAGGGAACACAAGCAACCCCACTATCTCTGCCTCTGTCTTTGTCCTCTCAATTCCACTCTCCCTTAGGTATCTTCATGGGAACTGTCTGTATCTTCTTTTAAAAAAAAGTTTTTTTTTATTGGTTTCAGAGAGAGAGAGGGAGAGATAGAAACATCAATGATAAGAATCATCGGTCGACTGCTCCTGTACACCCCTTCTGGGGATCAAGCCTGTAACCCACCCAGGCATGTGCCCCCAACCAGGAATCCAACCATGACTTCCTAGTTCATAGGTTGAGTCACATTGGCTGGGCCTGACTGGATATTTTAATTCATGAGAAGTCAAAATTATTTTTTATTAGAAGAGGAAAGAAAGGAAAGGAGATGATATTTTTAAACATTGAGAGTTAGGTGGAAAAAGATAAGGAAAAGCAGAGGAGTGAAGGGGTGAGGTGGGCAGATCTGCAGGGGAGGGGATGTGGCTGCCACCCTCACCAGGGCTCCTGAACCTGCCAAGAGGGGCTCAAGAGGAGCTTCTGCATCTGCCCTCCAGCCGGTGAGTTTCTCAGCACCAAGCAGTTTGTGCAAAATGAGTAGGCAAGACTTGGAAACGGCAGCAGCCATGCATTGGCCCGGGCCTTGCCAAATTCTGGAAATTACCTTGGCTTTGTGCCAAGACGCATCCAGCACAGAGAAAAAGAGGAGTGGAAGAGGCAACGTGGCCATATGGCCTTCAAGTTCTTGTGTTTATTATATAACACAAAATTTCCCATGTTGCTAATAGAGGATAATTCTATAATAGATCACATTCTGAGTTTTATATCATAAACATGAATAAATAAATAAATTTGGGAAAATTTGCCCCATAGATAAAATTTTCAGTGTGACTAAAATTGAATACAATTTTAATTTAAGCATTATTGCTCAGATTTCTTGATCGTGAGAATTTCCCAAGCTGTCTTCTCTTTATTTGGGATTTCCTTACCTTAAATTAAACACAGTTCTGCTCCCCTAACCTCTTGGTTATTTTTCTAAAATATGTAGAGTAGTATTTTGAGCATAAGAGACTTCTGCTATTAGGGTATTGTTTCCATTTTAAAATTGGGATTAAGTTACTTGTTCACAGTAATAACATAAAATGGTCTTCCCAGCATAGAGGTCTATCACCAAGATCTTGCTTGGAATTTTGAAAAACATTAGATAGCTTTTTAATGGAATTGAAATTCTAAGTATGTCATTTAAAATCAGATAAAAAGAGTGGCCAACGATCATGCTTTTATCCCTAACCTACTCTCATAACTATGAACCATCTATTAAAAGTTCTATTTGAGAGGATAATTATAACCTCCCATCAACCAAACCCATTCTTCTACTTCATCTCATATTTATAACATTTCACTAAAAAACTATGCATTCAAAAAAAAATACTGATTCAGTACTTACCATATGCCTATATTTTTGGTTAAGATTCTGAATGTTTATTAATACTGAAGAATGCTAGAGCTAGCAAAAAATAAAAATTACAAAAAGGCAAATTCTCCATATTGATGGATCACCTTCTGCATACTAATACTTATAAATACAACCATGATTGAAGTTAAAATATGTTTAAAATGTAGGCTTTTAAATGAATAAAGATACTTCATTTTCAAAGTCATAATTATAAGCTTATCAAGAAGTAGAAATTTGTGAGATTTCATATATAACTTAGGTCAAAGGCTAAAAATATTTCTTGACCAAAGAAATGATTTCTCTATAACCTCTATAAATCTATAATAAATAGTAAACAGCATGGGGAAAAAGTAGGTTTGAATTGTGAATATACAAAACAGAGTTTATGTTTGCATTATTATTATTTTTTTTTAATTTATTTTATTGGTTTTTTTACAGAGAGGAAGGGAAAGGGATAGAGAGTTAGAAACATTGATGAGAGAGAGAGATCGATCAGCTGCCTCCTGCACGCCCCCCACTGGAGATGCATCCGCAACCAGGGTACATGCCCCTGACCAGAATCAAACCTGGGACCGACCCTTCAGTCCACAGGCTGACGCTCTATCCACTGAGCCAAACCGGTTTTGGCTATTATTTGTTTTTTTATTGTATTATTTTCCATACAAACAACTGTAAACCTACTTTTGCCCCATCTGGTACACTATTTTGAGTGTTAATATTCCAGAACAGAATCAACCTATTTTTGACTTGCCATATGAAGAAGAAAATCAGGAATGAAATAAATTCACTTAAAGTGTCTTAAGCTGAAACTGGTGTGGCTCAGTGGATAGAGTGTCGGCCTGTGGACTCAAGGGTCCCAGTTTTAATTCTGGTCAAGGACATGTACCTTGGTTGCGGGCACATCCCCAGTAGGGGGTGTGCAGGAGGCAGCTGATCGATGTTTCTCTCTCTCCCCCTTCCTTTCTATAAAAAAAATAATAAAATATATTTTAAAAATAAAAAATAACAAAATAAAGTATCTTAAAAATAAGATACAGACCTATTGCTTTTAAACATACAAATATTAATGAGTATAAAAATAATTATTTAAGCCTTAGAAGAAAACAGAAAAATTGGTTTAAATGGTCAACAATGGTTATTACTATTGTTCTTTTAAATTGTCTCTATTTTCCTAAATTTCTATTAATAGTATGCATCACTTGTTTAATCAGAAATTTTCAAACCAAATATTTATTGCTTTAAACAGATAGTCTAATGAGCCAATTTACCTACATTTGCATATATGACAAATGATATGAGATGTTAAGGACATTTTCAGGGAACCTACTTGTCAGTATGTGCTGCAGCTTGCAAACAGATTGAATAATAATTATAAATTCAAAATGAAAAGAAAAAGAATAAAAAACAAATGACAATGAGGAAACAAAAGTTGACGACTCTTGTTTTGATTTTACCTTTTCTACTAGTAAAGTTTGTATTCAAGTGGCAAAAGGTAGAATAATTGTGACTAAGAGAACAAACTCAAGACAGATGAAGAGATAGGGCATATTTAAGTGTTTCGATTATTTCTAAGTTCTAAGGTCCAGATGTAGTACATGGTAAGGCACTAAAAAATTTGTTATTTAGAATCACAAAAACAACTTTTGATAAAGAATTATCTTTAGGAGGAGAAACCAAGATGGTGGCATAGGTAAACATCTAAACTGCTGCCTTGCACAACAATATCAAAACTACAACTAAAAGCCGAGATCGGTTTGGCTCAGTGGATAGAGCATCGGCTTGCGGACTGAAAGGTCCCAGATTCGATTCTGGTTGGGGGTATGTACCTTGCTTGCGGGCACATCTCCACAGTGGGGCGTGCAGGAGACGGCTGATCGATGTCTCTCTCTCATCAATGTTTCTGACTTTCTATCTCTCTCCCTTCCTCTCTGTAAAAAATCAATAAAATACATTAAAAAAAATTACAACTAAAAGACAAAATGGACACCATCCAGAACCACAGGAAAGCTGGCTAAGTGGAAATTCTACAACTAGAAGGAAAGAGGAAAGCACATTGAGACTCAGAGGAGCTGCAAAAGACTGAGGTCTGGAGACGCACGGGCGATTGAGTGCATAGGCAGCTGAGTGCATGGCTGGCTTCCTCAAGCAGGAAGGAGATGGAAGCTCCTGACTGCGCTGAACTCCAGTCTTAGGCAAGACTCTGGGAACCTAGTCCCATTTGGGGGTAATCTGGACTGTCAGAAAAAGAGAAAGCACACTGAGATTCAGGGGAACTGCGGAAGGCAGCGGTCAGGAGGTGTATGCGTGCAAAGAAGACTGACTGCTGAGTATATGGGTGGCTGAGTGCATGGCTGGCTTTCTAAAGCAGGAGGGAGACAAAAGCTCCCAACTGCATTGAACTTCAGTTCTGGGTGAGTTTCTGGGAACTCAGACTCATTCGGGGAGAAACTGGACTGTTTGGCAGTAGGTGAAACTTGAGGGCAGCTTTCTCTCAGAGGTGCTTGCAGCAATTACTGAGGGACACTGAGACCCAGGGGCCTCATAAGGCAGGGCTGATGGGAAGCCATGTCTGTCTGCTCCACCCTGAGACTCTGCCCCATTAAAGCTGAGCATAGAGGTTTTTGCAATTTTACAAGTCTTGTCTCAAAAGGGTGTCTCCAGCACAGAAGTTCTCCCAGCATAAACACAGTTGATCCTCAAAGCCAATCAGCCTGGAGGTCAATTCCTCCCAGTGATACCAACAACAATCAAGACTTAACTACAACAAGGCTGTGCACACAGTCCACAAAGGGGTGCACCAAAAGTGTCCACAAAGGGGGGGGCGGCTGAGCCACTGGACCCTATAACATCTACTAAACAAAGGTTCTCTACTAACTCAGGGAAGCAGCAAAAATGTGGAGACAAAGAAACAGATCACAAATGAAAGATATGGAGGAAAGCAAATGACTGGAGATAAGAGTTCAAAACCACAGTAATAAGGTTTTTCAAGAATTTCATAGAAAAGGCCAATAAATTTAATGAGACCCTCGAGGATATGAAAAAGGACCAACTAGAAATTAAACATACACTGACTGAAATAAAAAATATTATAGAGACCTAACAGCAGACTAGAGGAATGCAAGAATCAAGTCAAAGATTTGAAATACATAAAAGCAAAAAACACTCAACCAGAGAAGAAAAAAGAATCCAAAAATTTGAAGATAGTATAAGGAGCCTTTGGGACAACCTCCAGCATACCAATATCAGAATTATGGAGGTGTCAGAAGAAGAGAAAGAGCAAGACACTGAAAACCTATTTTAAGAAATAATGACCAAAAACATCCCCCACTTGGTGAAAGAAAAAGACAAGTCCAGGAAGTGCACAGAACCCCAAACAAAAGGAATCCAAAGAGTACCACACCAAGACACATCATAATTAAAATGCCAAGAGCAAAAGACAAAGAGAGAATATTAAAAGCAGCAAGAGAAAAACAGTTAATTACCTACAAGGGAGCACCCATATGATTGTCAGCTGATTTCTCAGCAGAAAGTATGCAGGCCAGATGGGAGTGGCAAGAAATATTCAAAGTGATGAATAGCAAGAACGTACAACCAAGATTACCCAGCAAAGCTATCATTCAGAATTGAAGGTTAGATAAAGAGCTTCACAGATAAGAAAAAACTAAAGGAGTTCGTCAGCACCAAACCAGTATTATATGAAATGCTGAAAGGTATTCTTTAAGAAGAGGAAGAAGAAGAAAAAAGGTAAAGATAAAAATTATGAACAACAAATACATGTCTATCAATAGTGAACCTAAAAATTAAGTGAATTAAAAATCTGATGAACAGAATAAACTGGTGAATATAATAGAATCAGGGCATAGAAAGGACTGACAATTCTTGCGGGGAAAGAGTAGTGGGGAGTGCAGGAAGAGACTGGACAAAAATCGTACACCTATGGATTAGGACAGTTCTGGGGAGTTAAGGGCAGAGGGTGGAGTGGGACCCGGGTGAAGGGGAGCTATGGGAGGAAAAAAGAGGAACAATTATAATAATCTGAACAATAAAGTTTTATTAAATTAAAAAAAAAGAACTATCTTTAGGAACTGTGACATCTATTCTTGGAAAAAGGAGAAGATAGAGACATACCCTAATTTTTTTTTTTAAAGGGGAGGATTATAGAACATATAGAACTAGGAACTTGAGTGGGTCCCTAATACAAGCATGAAGTATATAGCAAGCACTTTGTAAATGCTAGTCCCTTTTCTTCTTTTCCTTTCCTGTTACTTTGTGCCTTTTCCCTCTCTTTTTGGGAATCTAAGACTCTCCTTAAGACAAACAGTTCAGAAGAGTCATGTTCAAAATGACAATTGAAATTAAAATTATGTTTAAAAATCTGGGCTATAACACAAACTTTAATATTGTTTCCCAGTTGATCAATTCAGAAATTTCTATACACTTAATCATATAGAGAACAATATTGTGAGGGCCTAAGAGGGGAAGTACTGAAGGAAGATAGACCTGAACTCAAATATTAGTCATTAACTTGACTTTACTTTCTCTCTAAGTCTCAATTATTTTTAATTGGCGACAATAACAGAATCCACCTCATAGAATAAATTTGATAATTATATAAGAGAAAGCATATATAACATACTTACCCAATACACAGTGAATCCTTAGTACTTATTAGCTTCATGCCTTGCATTTTTCAAGAGAAATAACTAATTTTCATTAGTTTATAAATTTACTAGAAGTAGAATCCAAGTATTACTTATCTCTGTATCTTGTCCCTCTTCTTTTTCTTACTATCTGGCCTCACCACCTAGTACAGGACCTGATATAATAGGATGCAATGTATTTTTTCGATGGGAGAACTTTACAGGCATGCATGCACATACGCACACACAGAGCAATTGAATAAGTAATATATTAATAACAATAGCTAACATTTATTGGGATTATTACCACTCAATGCTCTAAACACTTTTCCTTTATTAACTTCTCTAATCCTCATATCAACCCTGATAATAACTGATAAAGAATTTTGGGGCACAAAGTTTAAATAACTGACCTACAACTACTAAGTGGTAAAGATAGGCTTTGAACCCAATTCCACTTCAATTCCAGAGCCTCAGCCTGAGTACAGGTTCGAGCAGCACCCTTAGTCATAAGAACCTACAATCAATATTATAATAGGCTTCCATTTAATTAAGAAAGGCCTAAAGCAGAGAAATATGGACTAGACTCCCTTTACCTTGAACTTTGGTTCTATACTTAGGATGAAAGGTAAAAATTCCTAGCAACAAATAAAAATAAGTGGAGAATTCTAAAATATGCTACTTTCTCTGGCATTTATTTTATTCTATTTTAACATTAACCCCCTATATCTGCACTGTCCAATATGGTAGTTTCAAGCCATATGTGGCTATGTAACTTAAAATTAAATTAAGTAAAAAAGTCAGTTCCTCAGTTGAATTAGTCTGTCTCAAGTGCTCAGTAGCCCTGAGTGGCTAGTGGCAATCATATCAGACAGTGCAAAATACAACCTTTCCATCAGTACAGAGAGTTTTATTGCACAGTGATGTTCTGCATGCTTTATTCATATTAACAGATTTTTGTTCCTGTGAAGATTAATAAAAACTGTGGCTTCCCTTTGTACATGGGGATTTGCTAAATGTATAGAACTCTCTTACTTCCTTTAAAATAACAAGTCTGCTACCAAATTTTAGGAATATCTGTAGATGAAATGACTTAAGTATAGCTCATCCTAAATGATTGGTTTGTCAGAACCAAATTAAAGCAGATATATATTTCAGAGAGGAAGGGAGAGGGAGATAAAGATAAAACATCAATGATGAGAGAGAATTATTGGTTGGCTGTCTCCTGCACACCCCCTACTGGAGACCAAGCCTGAAACCTAGGGCATGTGGTGCCCTGGGAATCGAAATGTGACCTCCTGGTTCATAGTTTGATCCTCAACCACTAAGTCACACCAGCTGGGCAAAGCAGAGATTTATTTTTTCAAAAAAAAATTAAAAATTTTTTTAATTTTTATTAATTTTTTATACATATCTCCCCATTGCCCTCCCTCCCTCCCAGGCATACCACAACCCCCCAGTGTCTATGTTCATTGGTTTTGCTTATATGCATGCATACAAGTCCTTTGATTGATCTCTTATCTACCTCACCTAACTTTAATCTTCCTGCTGTAATTTCACAGTCTATTTGAAGCTTTACTGTCTCTGTATCTATCCTTTTGTTCATCAGTTTATAATGTTCTTTATTATCCACCAATGAGTGCGATCATGTGATGCTTCTCCAATGACTGGCTTATTTCACTAAGCATAAGGCTCTCCAGTTCCAACCAGGTTGCTGCAAATGGTAAGAATTCCTTCTTTTTAATGGCAGCATAGTTTTCCATTGTGTAGATGTACCACAGTTTTCTAATCCACTTATCTGCTGACAGGCACCTAGGCTGTTTCCAAATTGTAGCTATTGTAAATTGCAAAGCAGAGATTTTTAAAATAGGATTTCCAAGAGACCATAGCTAGGTATCTAAAACCATCAGAAGAGCCAAGAAATTATTTTCAAATACTTAAGTAGTTTCAATAGTCATTTGTGGAAAATTTTAAAATTGCAATTGGATTATCACTACTCTCATAATTACCCTTTCTTGACATTCCTAATCACAGTACTAGTTTAGGTGAAAAGCAAAAAACTAGGGAAGATAATGGAAGGAAGAATAAATAAACAGAAGTATCTATCAAATCAGCAATAGATTTTGTTATTTCCCAGAGAAGATTGTATTATAGACAACCAGGATAAAAACTCCAGGAGGAGCAAGGATCTATAGACTCGATCCAATGCCCAATTCTAATAGTAAAGTAATTAAAACCATATTAGTGAAAGATCCCATTGCTTTAGACTTTTACATTTCTCCTTAACATTGTTTTTGCACAGAACAGTCCCAAGTTTTAATTTTTTAAGGTAATGATTCAATCAAGATGATGTCCTAGAAAATGTGTGATGAACATATTGAGCTTTACCAAAAGGAAATTGGCAAAGATCAATTATTTTTCACCTGTCTCTTGTCACTATTTGGAATGTGAATTTGACTTTGTACTAGAGAGTAATCCAACCCCATTATTTAATTATTCATTGGTATATTTTCCATTTATACTCCCAATATATAGCCGAAATTTGAAGACTACTAAAGGATCCTTGATAAGTCTCATCTGTCTAAGATGAGGATGACTAGGAAGAACATCAATTAATATTAAATATTTATTCTAAGTGTTAAAAAATTATAAATGTACAAGACAGTTCTAATGGAAAAAATAAATGTAGAATAACAAACTATTTCTGATAGAAAACAGTACATAGTGCCTCAATAAAAAGATTAATATTACAGAGGATGGAACTTAAAGACATATTTAGCTGCTTTCCTTCAGAAATTATAATTTATTTATTTTAATTTATTTCAGAGAGAGAAGGGAGAGGGAGAGACAGAAACATGAGAGTATCATTGGTCAGCTGCCTCCTGCACACGCCCTGCTAGGGATCAAGCCCTCAACCCAGGCATGTGCCCTGACCTGGAATCAAACCATGACCTCCAGGTTTGTTGGAAGCCACCCATTGTCTTCACTAGCAAAGAGGGGTGGACAAGGAACCCGGAAGGCTGATCAACCCTGAAGCTCTGAAAGGTCAAACCAAGTACCCACTGTTTAGCTGAGACAAAGGTAGCTAAAGCAACCTCCACCTTTTATTTTTGCAATCCTTGCTGATTGGCTATTATTGGAATTGCCTGCCTAAGGGTTACAGGTGTATCCCACAATCTGAATTAAAGGGATAGCAAGACCAGAGCAGGGTATAGTCCTTCCTCTTGAGCTGGGCTCCTGCCTGGCCCCCAATATCTCCAAATTTCATTTGCATGCAGCCTCCTCCCGAGCCCAAACCCTGAACCTGAATCCTGAACCATGAGGGACACTCGTACAGGTTCATGGGTCAATGCCCGACCACTGAGTAACACCAGATAAGCCAGAAATTATAATTTTAACCTACTACATGCATACATGTTTCCAGTATACATGTTCCTGAAAAGTTGCATAGAGATCCTATTTTTTTTAAAAAGTTAACATTTTAAAATTTCCAGTAGGAGTGACTATTTGAAGTAACACTGACAAATCTGTTTGCAAAATCCTTGTAAATGCTAATGAGATTTTATTATTGTACTTGTTTAGTTAATTTGAATTTTCTTCTGTCTCAATATAATGCCACTAGTTAACTCATTAGCCATCACTTCCCGTAGCTGTTAGTAAATCTGCTTGAGTAATTAGTGTGTCTTTATAATTTTTCCTGGACCCGGAAACCAGATAACCAAGCTTGTTCAAAGGTTTTGTACAAAGGCTTAAAGACTCCTCCTATGAGTGAACTGTGAGGGTTGGAAATGGGTCTAAGACAGTGTGAGAATATTTCTTCTCCTCACAGTCTGGTTCTAAATAACTACTTATAAATTTATATAAATTATGTCTAGCTGTTTATAAAAGCATAGCATGAGTTACAACACTAGGTAAAGTGGGGATGAGAAGAGACAACTCTACCTGAAGAACCTATGAAATGACAATGGTCCATTTAGCCTGGCAGTTGCCTCTGACAATAGCTTTGGAGGGGAGGTCATTGTTTTTTGTTCATTGCTTCCAAAAGGAATGGCTATACCATAAACATCACTTGCTTCTCTTCACAATCCATTAACAAATCTTATTCATGTGCTGAACTTATTTTTATATTAAACCTTAATGCCTTTATGTTATCACTAACATCTAATATTGTAGATGATCTCTACAACACATATGTTTCTCTCACTAGAAGAGAAGCTTGCTGAAGGTATGAACTATCTTATTATAGTTTTTCTCAATACCTAGGGTGGGACCTGAAATTAATAAAAGTCCTATGGATTAATAAAAGGTAAAAAATGCCTTTTCAAAATTTAAAAGTACCTGATGTTTTTAAAGTCTAGAATTTGGAGTTTATACACAATCATTTTATAAATATCAACGTTTTTATTTAACACTGATGGGTCTTCAAAGCTCCAGGCTGCATTCTTAAGGCAGGACACACTTCCCTTGAATAATTTCAATTGTTCTTGCTGATCGATCTCCAACTTCACTTCATCTTTCCCAGAATTTTGCTCTGAATGTCACTGCTCTCTGGTGGTGGATTAAAGAGAGGACACTTTTTAAAATTTATTTTATTGCTAGACTCCTTCTGATGATGCCCATCACATTAGTGAGTTGGCCACACACAGCACACTGAGCAAATGTCATCAGTGAATAACCTACCATTATGTCAAATTTCCTCCCAGAATTGTAATGAACCAGATCGTAATGAAGGCTAAGATAGTCTAAACAGCTGTTTCCCCATGTTGATTACATTATGCTTATGATGTGTTGTAACAGGAAAGAATCTGGGATTTCAAGTCAGAAAGACCTTATTGAATCCTAGCTCTGCAACTTACCAGCTGTGAAGTCTTCAACAAGTTACATAAATACATTTGTACAGTGGAGATAATATAAAACTCTTTTTGGGGGTTGTTGTAGATTCAAATCAAACTAACAGGCATTTTATTGAGTGTTTACTATAAATAAGACCTGAAATCTTCAAATGGTTTCTCTCGGTGGCATTGGCATTTGAAATAAGTTTGATCAATTGCAAAATTGGAAGATTTCACTTTATACTCACATTTTCTGATTTATTTTCTAAAACTGTTAAATAAGATTTCTAGTTAAACATGGTAGATTGAACATAAACATCTTATCTGTTTCCCTTCTACCCTCAACCAAATTCCACTAAGATGAAAGCAAGACAAATGAGAAAAAAAGATACAGCAATATGAATGAATCTCAAAAGCACAATGCTAAGAGAAAAGCCAAATACAAAAAGTTACATATGGTAGGATTCCATTTCCATGAAATCCATTTATAGAAAAGACAAAACCACGAGGACAGGAAATAGTGCAATAGTTAACAGGGGCAATGTGGTGGGAGAGGGAACTGACAGCTTTTCTCCCCTCACACCCATGTCCAATACTGAGATCTGCAAATTGCCATTTGGAAGGCAAAGTCCACAAGCAATGACTGAATGGCCAGAACAGGCTCCTTCAATGCTAGCAGGGTTCCCAGGACCCTGATACTTTCCCGGACACGTTTACCAGGATGCCCTTGATAAAGACAAAGCTCATCTAGTTGGGTAAGTTGTGGCAAGCGTTGTTAAAACTTCTATACAGTTAAAACTTTTCATTTATGTATACATTAGAATTAACTTTGTATTTAGAACTTTAACATCTCTTGAATCTGGGTGTCTCTAAATGGAGGTTAATAAACACAAATCTGGAGAATAAAATGAAGTAAGAGTTTATGACAGTTAAGATTGCATAAATTAGAATTAGGTACTTTTAAATTTTGAAAAGGCATTTTTTACTTAGAATCGAAATGCTATCCCTAGAGTTTCCCATCCCAGAACCAAGTGTTTAGTTAAAGGCTGAGATAGCGATCCAGGGTCTGCTGATGGAAAATGGTTACGGAAAGAGATTATTAGTTATATCATGAGGATTCACAGATAAACACAAAATCGGCTCATGAATTCTTTCCCACGCTTATTGAGGCAAATCTAAGTGTCCTCACAAACTCTGTAGTGTTTCTATTATCCTTTTATGATTTTCTTTCCTTTTCAGGCATGCTTTCAATATTATCTTTTTACTTTTATCTTACTGGATACAAATTTTCGGGAACACATCTACAAATTTGTGGGAACACATCTCTTCTGGGATGATCCACCCCACTCTATAATTTTCAACTTTCACATGATGAATTTTTTTCACAGAGCCCCTTTTTTACTTGTCTCTCATAAAAACCCAGTAGATTCACTGATGAGAATGGGTTTTGAAATGGGGCAACCATCCAACCTCACTAATCTGACATGACTTGAACACTAAAATTTAAAATATGAAAATAAATCATTACATACCTTCTACCCCCAACCAAATTCCACTAATGAGAGAGTCCTACCTAGTCTACTAAATGGTCTTCTTCTCATACTCACTGAAACGGCAAAAGGACTGGGATGGTCCACCAATTGTACCAGTGACTTAGAAATTAACCTTTGACAATCCAGGTTTTAGAATTAGTGGCTTTTCCTTTGGCCTAATATACCTAATCCCATGGGACAAAATTAAAGGCATGATTGGCTATGGTCACAGAGAAGCTCAAGAAAAGTTTACTTCTTGACCCCAATAGATTCAGATCCTGCTTTATTCTCTTTTTCACTGTCTCCTTACTCACACAGCCTAGGCAGAATAAAAAGGGAAGACTAAAATTTCTCAATAGCTGGCATTTAGTTTCAGAGTCAAAGTGGTAGAATAAAAAAATGTATTTAGCATACTCCTACCATGTTACTGGCTTTATTTCAAACCCTTTCTTGACATGGCATTATACTTTAATTAAGGGAAGGTGCTACAAAAAAGAAAAGTTGAGAACTAAATTGCTGGCTAGGAATGGCTAAATTGAGAGTCAAATGGTACCCTTAAGCTTCCTGTTTTTCTGACTTCAAAATGTTCTGGGTAATGTTCCCTGACGAATCTGGGGCCCTTCAGTCTTAAACTTTTCTACTACTCTTTCACCCAGGATCAAACATTAGACAACTCTACGGGGTCTCATTCCTAGGAACAACTTTGCTTTTATTACCTCTCTCTTCCACAAATAATTCTCAAAGACAAAACGATTTCCAACAAGATCAACTGATGGTAACTGGTTATTTCATTTTAGAGAATTATAACCAAGTGGTTTAAATGTACCAGATAACTAGAGTAGTCCTTCCAATTCCCTCACTATTATGGTCTAAATGTGTGTCTCCTCCAAAGTCATAGGTTGAAATCCTAACACCCAAAGGTGTTAGTATGTGGGGCCTTTGATAGGTACTTGGTCATGAGGATGGAGCCCCCATAAATGAGATTAGTGCCCTATAAAAGAGGCTCTGAAGAGAGCCCTTGCCCTTCCACTGTGTACAGTGAGAAGCCTGTGACCCAGAAGAGAGCCTCATCCAATCGCCTAGCATCCTCATCTCAAACTTCCAGCTTCCAGAAATGTGAGTAATAAATTCCTGTTGTTGCCAAAACCGGTTTGGCTCAGTGAATAGAGCGATGGCCTGCGGACTGAACGGTCCCAAGTTCAACTCTGGTCAAGGGTATGTACCTTGGTTGTGGGAACATCCCCTGTAGGGGGCATGCAGGAGGCAGCTGATCAATGTCTCTCATCGATGTTTCCAATTCTCTAACCCTCTCCCTTCCTGTCTGTAAAAAGTCAATAAAAATATTTTAAAAATAGAAATTTCTGTTGTTTATAAGCTACCCAGTCTGTGGTATTTTGTTATTGCAGCCCGAATGGACAAAGACGCTCCCCCAGTAAACATGCACTGAGCATGTGCCACACATCCTGTAACAATGCTGTGGATGATGGAATAGGGATAGCAGACAGTCCTAAGCTGAAGAAGCACACAACAGATAATCAACTGAACAGTGACTATAATGCAGTGTAGAAATAAGTAAGCCTTTAAGAGCTTCTCGAGCCATGGCACAGCAGAAAGGGCAGTAAATAACTATAATTGAGAATATCAGGGGAAAACTTCATAGAGGAAGAGACATTTCCAGCAACAAAGTGGGACCTTGAAGGAAGAGCAGAAGTCACACCAGTGGAGAAAGGGGAGAAGACGGAGGAGGCAAGCGTTGTAATCGGAAGAGGGCATTCATTTTTATAAAAAAAGGAGTTAAAAGGAAAAGAATGGAGAGTGAGACAAAAATGGCATTTTCCAGAAATAGTAAGCAGCTTTGAATAGTTGGAACATCAGGTGTGTGGAGAGCCGTGATAAGCACAGCTCTAAGTATAGGGCTGTGTCACATCATGAAAGGTTCTGAATGCTGGGCTAACAAGTCTCTTCTTTGAGCAGAAGGATTTGACTTCATAAAAACTATTACTCATTACTTATGCAATGATCAGGAAACTTTTATTCAAGACCACAGTAAATGGAGAATTACTAGAGCAGAATATGTAGTTTCTAAAATCATGATGTTACATTAAATGATGCATATAGACCTTATTAGCAAAATAGCATTGTTTGGGACATAAATTGAGGCCGAGTTTCCCTTAAGTCATTAATTGGCACAAATACATTCTTCATTAACAATTCTAGAAGTCCAACAGTATCCAGGAAGGAATAAACATGCTGGCCTATAACAAAAAGGGGCATGCCACAGGAAACAGTCAACGTACTGAGATACATGCCAGTGAGAACACTGTCTAAGGGCTTATGACAATTTGCATATTGTCAATAGGACTGCCTCCAAAATTTGCAAGGCCAGCACAAAATAAAAATGCAAGACCCCATGTTCAAGAGCAATTAAGAATTTTAAGGTAGAGACAGCAGAACATTAAACCGAGTCCAGGACCCTTGCAGTGGCACAGGTTACACCCTCTAAACTGGCTTGACTGCCAGCTCTAACTTTTTGTTGTTGTTAATCCTCACCGGGAGATATTTTTCCATCGATTTTTAGAGAGAGTGAGAGGGAGAGGGAGAGACAGAGAGAAACCTCGATGTGAGGGCAACACATCGATTGGTTGCCTGCTGCACACACCCCAACCAGGGCCGGGGAACCTGCAACTGAGATATGTGCCCTTGACCAGAACTAAACCCAGGATCCTTCAATCTGCTAGCTGATGCTCTAACTTTCAATGTCAAGCTACCTGGTTTCTACAGCCTGATATGTATAAATCAGTTCTCACATGCAAGTGTGAATTTTAGCACCAATTTACCCCCAGAATTTATCCCATCCCACCAATGTGCTTCCTTTCTGCCTTGCTAGCAATGGTAATTAGAAGAGAGTCCTTCTTAGAGAAGTGCTAAATCTTTCGCCTGTTCTTACAATGCTGTTCTGCCACTGAAAATTCAGACTCCCTCTCCTTAATCTTTTGTATTTAAAATCTCCATTCATCATAAAGTATTCACTGTTAGGAGGTAAGATAATATGTTCTCATCCACATCCAGTATTTAATCTTAAATTGATACATTATTTGGGCTGCTATTTATGCTGAGTGTAAGAATAGCTACTATGGCTGCTGCTAATATTGATGGTGATTAAGTGCCCAGGTACTATGGTGGGCATGTTAGAGTCCTGAAAATTGATCAGTGGATGACCCATTACTATCCGATTTCTTTGTTCTATATATTTTAGCCCTAGTGCTTAACCTATGAATGTTTTCTCCAAAGGAATAGCAAAGGAAGGAGGGATAAAACCCCATTTAGGTTAGACACTTTTGTTACCTGTTAATAGGGTTGGTAAGAAAAAAACTGGTAATGACTTTTTTAAAAGAAGATTTAAAACAATCACTTAATTATAGTTCCTATGTTATCTATGCATTTAATTTATCTCCCCTGACTTTCAATTGATAAATTGACTATTGGGCTTATCTATATCAATAAGTTGGCTATCCTATATAATAAAAGGGTACTATTCAAATACACTAAATGTCAGAACAACTGAACAACCAATCAAAGTGAATATGCTAATGATATGCTAAGGCTGTTCAAGTTGCTATGATGTGCACGGATCACCAGGGGGCAGATGCTCCCATGAGTAGGTTAGCTTGCTGCTGGGGTCTGGTTGATCTAGACTGAGTGAGATGGGCCAGACATGCCCGGGAGTCCTCCTACGATCCCTCTCCTGCCCAATTGTGCACGGGTTGGGGGAGGCGGGGGGGCCTCAGCCAGGCCTGTGCCCTATTGAAATCCAGGACTCTTCAGGGGATGTCAGAGAGCTGGTTTCAGCCTGATCCTGCAGGCCACTTCCTTTGGGAGGGCTCCAGGCCCAGAGTTTATGGCTAGTGAGTGCTGCTGTGGCAGCATGAGCCTCTCCTGATCAGGACTGATTGTATGGGACCCCACAGCAGGCATAGTGGGGCTGGGATGAGCGGGAGCGGCAGGTAGGAGCTACAGGCAACATTGGACTGTAGGTTTCAGCCTGATCCCTGCAGGCCACCCAGAGGATCTCAGCAGTGCACGAATTCATACACCGGGTCTCTAGTCTTAGACAATAGAATCATAGAGAGAAGACACCATGTCTTTTGAATGGATTATTAGTACAACACACATAATGATAAAAAAAAAATGGAAAGCTGTGAGCTCTACTCAATCAACTGATATATGTAGTATGCCAAGCCTTGCGCTTCATGCGATATTGCAAAGATGCAAGTTTTCATATCAGTGTACTGTTGTTGCTGAAGAACTTCAGGCAAGACCTTCTTGTGACCTTGAACCAGGATTTGGTTCAGAGCACAAAATGAGATTAATTTGCTCAGACTTCAATTTCAGAGCAGCAGCAGATCCAATCAGAAACTCTTAGCTGATCAGAATGAAACCTTTTGGATTAGATCACTTTTTAAAATATTCTATTTTATTTTATTTTTTCCTTTATTGATTAAAGTATTACAAATGTGTCCTCATTCCCCCATTGTCCCCCATCCCTCCACTCTTGCCCTCACCCCCTGGTGTCTGTATCCATTGGTTATGCTGATATGCATGCATACAAGTCCTTTGGTTGATTTCTCCTAGATCACTTCTGTTTGCCTTAGCTTTGTGGTTGGCAAACTGCAGCTCGTGAGCCACATGCAGCTCTTTGGCCCCTTGAGTGTGGCTCTTCCACAAAATACCACGGCCTGGGCGAGTCTATTCTGAAGAAGTGGCATTAGAAGAAGTTTAAGTTTAAAAAATTTGGCTCTCAAAAGAAATTTCAATCGTACTATTGGTATTTGGCTCTGTTGACTAATGAGTTTGCCGACCACTGCTTTAGCTGAACAGGAATCAATTCAGGCTGCTAACAATTTTTAAAGTGCTGCATACATAGCTGAAGTTTGGCACACGGTTTGTATTTTTCCCCATTTTGCCTTTTTATTTCTGATTTAAGAAGGCTATGTACCACTATCCTGTGACTATGCGAAGGAGGGAAGTTTTTCTTTTTACAATAAGAAGACATCTCTAGAACCTCAAGACATTTTGCCTCTTGAGCCACAGCTTAACCGCATTAGCAAATGCAGTTCAGCCAGAGGGGAACTGAACAGCAGCTGAGTCAGTCTCATAATTTACACTGGGGAAAGCCCTTGGAATTCAGAGGCACGTTGCCCAGCTGGAGAGACACAGCTAATCTCTGCTAATATGTTCCTCCCTCTCCTATCAGGGTTGGGCTTTTTACACATGCGCACATAATTATATATGCACACTCGGTGTCTGGTGGAGCCAAACAACACAGCACCCAGGATTAAATTACACAGTAAGACTTCTCGGCGTCATCTGGCCTCCACATCCTGTCTAATAAATGCTGTCCAGGGTTCACATTGGGGAGCTGTTAAAGACCTTACGAATTAAAAAACACAGCTACCTACTGAAATTCAAAAGTAATAATATAATGGTTTCATTGAGACTGAATATAATAAGCTCAATGTCTTGAACTTATTTTAATAATACATATTAGGAGACAGACACCTGGACTTTGTCCTAAAAATGACTTGAGGCTGTTGACAAAAATGCACACAGTATAATAAATAAATAGGAGAAGAGAAAATTAGAATAAAATGCCAAAAACAAAACAGAAAAACTCAAGGTAAAAACCAGCAGACAAAAACAATCGCATTATATGCTAATGACTATTAAAGATAGACCACAAATTTGGACCAGAACTTTGTATAGATAGAAAACCAATTAACTAATTATTCACAAAATAGAAAAACATGCTGATTGTCCAGAAGAAGCAGTTCATACTGATTCCTACAGAATGGTAAAATAGCTCAACAATACCCTTATAGCAAATACAGTAGCGTCTTTCCTAGGAGAGTTTTTAGAGTACCTCTCCATACGGGGTCAGATTCCCAAATATTCCAGAAAAACAACACTTATAATAAGAGGTTCTAAGTAAAATATAGCTCTTTGCAAGTATGATTTATCCAAAAGGGCATGGACTGAATCTCCTTCAGAAAATCTTTCTTGACCATTATTTATCATATTCAAGCTTTCAAAAAATAATTGAGTAGCTAAGAATGATAAGTTGTATTGGCAGGAACCTGGTGTACAAATATTGTGCATTTTCATGTAAGAGGTCGATCCATAAGCTTTAGCAATCAACAAAGAAGAATAAAGAGCTGACACCCTCCTGTGAAAATTCTCCTTTGAAAATTCAATAATCTTTCCAGAATTTGTATGTACCCCAAAACCTCATTTCCACACAAAAGCTGGCCAAGAAAAATAAACCTATGTGGTTGTTTATTTTTTATTATAGCGCATTATGTTCTTCACATTCTGATGAAATAACTTTTTTTTTCTAAGTGAAAGCGTTTTTATACAAAGCCCTTTGCAAATGCATATGCTATTGTAAAAAGAAAGAAGCAATTTAATAGTTAATACCTCTGCCACTTTACTAAAGTAAATAGGGAGTGGTAGGGTAGCTAGTCACCATCTGGGCTGTAAATTAGAATCCTGCTGCCTAGTAATGGGTGGAGGGCCGATCCATGAAGCTCCCCTAGGAGAACCCATCTATCAGTGCAGCCGTCCATGGAGGGGACTGCAGAGCAGGGCAGCTCGGAGCCCAGACAAGGGCTCTGCTGCCAGATTTTCAAAGGAGCGCTCAGGCACTGCCCTGTCTCTGCCCCCATCTAAAGCCCTTGCTGAATTTCTGAATTCAGTTTAGAGAAAATTCTCACACTTTTAAGTATTGGCAATTAGAGGGGACTATATGATTGGGGAAGATCTGGGCAAAAAAAAACAACAACAAAAAACAAACAAACAAAAACAACAAACATCTATTTTTTAATGTTTTGAAAAGTGATGAAAGGTGACATTATTTACCGTAATATGAAAACTGAGAAGGTAACCTCGCAGGAAGCTATGTGATTGGGTGTGCATGTGCTTGTATGAAATTGCGCAGACCCAAACAGTGCCCTGATGGCCGATTACTCTCCTCCGCCTCTCACTGCAAGCTAAGGGCTTAGCTGCTTTGGGCTACTAGTACTTCCTCCAAATATGATCACTGCAAAGATGGCACAGCCAGGTAAAAAGAAGACAGGAGACAGGAATGATCCTAATAAGGAAAACAGTGCAGGAAATCAAGTGTATAAAAATAACCAGAAAATTACAAGTGAAAGAAAAATTTAGTTAGGATACTTTTTGAGGTCTTACATTAAGCCACAACGGGTGCCTGGGATTATTCTTAGGAAATACAAGTCAGAAAAGCTAAAACAACTGTTTGTTTGATTGATCGGTTGATTTGGTATGCTGTCTAAATACCTAAAGTTTAGGCCTGACACATCATCTTAGATATTCAAAGACTTTTATAAACATTCTCATACCAGTTCTCATCACAGCCATCTGGAAAAGGTACCTATCAAATGTGTCACCGAAATTACAAAACTACACCTAAAAACTCCCATTTTTTTTTTAGGAAGGTGGTTGTTTATGAGGTAGTCTCTATTCATCTCATTCACTGATTCAGCTACTGCGTCATTCATCTCCTAGGGTCTGGCTCTGCGTTAAGCAATAAGGACGGTGTAGAGGTGAACAAGACAGTGGACCTCTGCTCTGGAGGAGCTTACAATCTGTAAGAGGAGAAACGTACAAATGAAAGGCTACTGTGTAGAATCAGAAACTCTCTAGGAGAGATGGGTACACATTTTTGAAGCCCACAAAGGGGAAATTGCTGTCTGGGATGAATAGAAAAGGGGTATAGGGAAAAGGAAGATCCTGCACAAATGCAAAGAGGTGTGAAAGAAATCACGTGGTTATTTGGGAAGAGGGAAACATGTCAGCAGGGCTGGTAGGAAGTGATAAGGGAGGTAAAAGATGGGGCTAGAAAGAGGGCTTTCTTTTCCCTTATGGGCAGAGAAATATGGAGAGGTGAAGGGAAGTGACATGTTAGATTTGAAAGATGATTCCATAGACAATAGATGGAGGGAGGGTGGAAAAAAGCTGCTACAGAGAGAATGGAAAGAATCTGAGAGATGTTTAGAAGACAGAATCGATAGACTGGATCTGACGGTGAGGGAGAATTTTCCAGTGGAGATGACAAGATGCTACCACTAATCAAAGTGAAAGAGGAGCTGGCTAGGGAACTGCAGGGAGGAGGTAGCCAGTTAGGGTTTATAGTGTCATATTCTCTCCAACAGGCAAGGCTGTTTGAAACTGAATGAGGAAGTAGCTAAACTGAAACTGGGAAAAAGACTACTTATTGTTGAGGAGACAAATACAAGGGGAAAGTTTCACATAATTATTATATTCACATCAGGAGAGTTATAAATTTTATGGACTCACTATTCTTGGGTTGGTGATGAATATTACTCTTTTCTTAAGGGTTATTTCCTCATTTTTGTCTCGTTTACCACACTCCTGAATCTACCACCAAGTTCCTTACCCTCCCCTACATTGCACCCATACACACATGGATAATCCTCTCCGACCCTTTCTTCAACCCAACAGTGTTCCTTTCTTCAACACCCTCTATCTTCCATGAGCTAAGTTTTGATTCTCCTAAGAAAAAAATCAGTAATGTCTAAAGAATGCAACAGAGAACACAGATAGCAAACTAATTCTACCATTTAAAGCCACATCCATATTCCCATTAGCTATTTATACTTTGTTTGGTTTTATTCCTTTATTTAAAATTTAGGTCTGCTGAATAGAACACTTCACTACTTCAGAGTTCTAACACCATCAACAATGAGAACTGTCTAATGTGAGTACCAATGTTCCAAAGGCCTAGCAGAACAGCTACTATTTCCATGACTATCAGAGTATATTATCATATACTTAGCCCCCAGAGAAAAATGATTCTGATTCCACGTAATCTGCAAGGGATGAAAAGGCTGATTGCACATATGTAAAAAGGAGTCAGTGCTGCAACTCAACCACCTTTCCTGCTACCTGCTGCATGCTAGGTGCTGCACAGTGCTTCTTAGAAGCCAAATTGAATATGAAGATATAAACATGGTATCCACTTTATCTTTTGATATACCTTACATATTTGATAATTTTTTAAAAATGTCCCTGTTGTTTAGAACACAAGTCTAATAGGGGAGACAACCACAAACACAAATGAAGACAGGCCATGGTGCATGCGTATAATGGAGGTGCACAGATTAATAAATAGATATAACAATTGATGAAGCTGTCTGCTTTTGGGGAACAAGTCTGGTCATCTATCTTAACAAGGATATGAGGCCAAAAGTCTGAAGTTGAGAGAGAAAATGTCTTTTTTTGCTGGTGCATCTGATAAGCCTGAGATAAATATTTTCACGCCTTCAGCTGAAAAGGCATTAAGGGCGGCCCATTGGATTACAAGCTCAGAGCTGCTGCCTGGCCCGCTTTCTAAAGCTCTTGGTTATTTCTCAGAAGAGACAGCATTGCTTGTCAAGTCTCTCTATCAAACCAGTTTCAATGCCTCCTCCCCCTCCCCCCACTCTAGTCTGTCCACAAACCTCAAAACCCTCTCAGATTCTCCCATCATAGCCAATCAGTGTTCTGTCCTCCTCTTCACTAACTCCCCCCCCCACCCCCCCAACACACACACAGAGTAAGGGGTGACCCCACAGCTCCCAGCCATCGATTTCACAGGACAAAAGGTTACAGATTCCCTTTAAGTGCACTCCTTCCAGAAGGAAGGCAGAAGCCAGGCGACCTTGCAAATTCCCCATGGCATATGGACAAGCTCTACCCCTGTCTCATCCACATTGCCGCTGACGGGCCTGGGACCAGAGCCTGACAGGAATATTAAAAAGCCTCTGGCTCCAGTCCACTCCAGGGCCCTCATGTCTGGCAGAAAAATGTGCTTTTGTGTCTCTGTTTTGGTCATATGACTTCTTAGATATCAGAATCAAACTGATGCAGGGGAGGGTGGGAGTGGGGGGGCGGAAGTAATCAACCAAAGGACTTGTATGCATGCAGATAAGCATAACCCATGGACACAGACACTAGGGGGGCGAGGGCATGTGCTGAGGGGTGGGTATGGCCAGGGAGAGGTCAATGGGGAAAAGGAGACATATGTAATACTCTCAACAATAAAGAATTTAAATAAATTTAAAAAAAAAAGAATCAGACGGATGAATTCTTTCTCCCCTCTGCTTCAAAAAAGGAAAGTAAAGGCAAAAAGCCTTTTGAAAGGAGGGTAGTTTTAAGGAAATATTTGTACACATTAAAAGGAAAGATTTGAATTTAACTTTCTCCATCAAAATAAAAAGTAAGGTTATCTATAACACAACATAAATATTTGCTATGTTAACGTATGCTGCACACTAAAGCACTTACATACTGCATAATAGCATTTAAAACCACTCAGTTTTTCTGACTTCAGTAATTTTGCAGCCTAATGATTTGGAAATAAGCTAGCAGGAGCCAGGAGTCCCAGCTGTGCCATAAATTAGTTGTTTGGCCTTGGGCAAGTCACCTCACCACTCTGGGCCTCAATTTCCTCACCTGCAAACGGAAGGAACTGGACTAATGGTCTCTAAAATCCCTTTTAATGACTTAAAAAAATATGTGAATGTAATGAATCAGAACAATCTAACAAAGGAAAAGGATCTCTCAAAAACGGATTAGCTCTCCCACTGCTGGAAATACCCAATCTATCAGAGAAATGATAAGATTCCTGCTTTGGTAAAGACGATTGAACTAAGAGACCTTTCCCATGTCTTTCAATTGTAAGATTCATTTTACAGATTAGTTCTAGAGACCATCAAGCAAGTAGAGAAAGAAATTAATTTAACAGGAAAAGGGGGCGGGGAGGGAAATGCCATCTTCTACATATAGTAAATGTTTGCTGTTACATTAACAGAGCAATCACATGTATGGCAAGTCACTGTGTAGCTAATATGGACTGTTTGTCTTGGGCCACGTTGCTAGGTGGTGTAAATAACTGTGCAAACACAACACCCGGCAATGAAAAGGTCTACATGCCTCCAGTTGCTCCAAAGTGAGCAAATAGGGTTTCATCACATAAAGCCTTCTGATTGCCAGTCAGAAAGTAAGAGGAGGGAAGACCAGCACCATCGGCTCTCCTTGGTTTGGGGGCATACAGGCACTTTTTATAGTGGTGTGCTCCACTGGCCTGTGCTCTTAGGGATGTATCAGAAAAGATTGCAAAGAATAGTGGTAATCACTGTGTTATCTTACATTTACATATTGGGTTTCCAAAGTAATACCACATATTTAAATCTCATTTGAGCCTCATAATAGCCACGTGAGGTTGGCTGAGCAGGTATTATTGGCCCTTTTCTGAGGAAAATTGGGGTTTACTATGGCTAACATTCCCTTTAACTGATCAAATCCTTATTATATCACTTGAACCTTTTAATGTTTTTGACACAAGAGGTTTGTCTGACAGGTTGTATCTGTCCATTTGTGATTTCAGTGTATTTGCATATATTCAGGAAATGTAAGAGGTATATGATACAGTTATAGACTTTCAGAAAATACCCTTTAAAAAGAAAATCAATAATAGAAATCTTGAATTATAATGGCATTTTGAAAAGTTGGATAAGAAAGTATTGCTGAATTAGAGATGCCTGCTGCATCTGAGAAATAATAAACAGTAGAACCTAAAAATCTATGACAAACCAAACCCAATTTAAGTGGCAATCTAGCAATGTGATTCTGGAAGTATGTGATGGTAAAGCTCAGTATACTGGAAAGACAAAGTCCGTACACTAGGAAGAGAGCAAAGTACTTGAATCAAGTGATAAACATATCAAGAAATAAAGACCTTTCTACAGAATTTACATTGAAAGAACTAAATTTAGATTGATCAAGAATTAAGCAGAGAAACTAAGTGCTAAATATAGCCATGTTCAAATAAAGGCAGATTTTGGTATAAAGTAAGTATGCAAAAGCTTTAAGCCCTAGAAGAAAAAAAGCCAGTAGCTGTTAAAGCATCAATTATGCTTATACTTTTTATATACTTTATCTCAATGAATTGTTATACTTTCAGGGAGATCAATATTAGCATCATTTTATACATGAGAAAATTGAGGGTCAGAGAGGATAAAACACTTGTCCATGTTTACATAGTTAGTAGATGGCTTGTCTAACATTCCCTTGAACTGATCAAATCCTTGTTATATCACCCTTCCTTCGTCAGATCCATTTGATTTCAAACTGGGTCCTTTTATTTAGCAAGTTACCTCTTCTTAGACAAAGGATACCTAAAATTTGCAGTTACATTTAGTTATTGGAAACACGAGAAATTAAAAAAAAATCTTTCATCTTTCCTAATAATTGAAAATTCCATGAGACATGAGATATAGCACTAGAAAAATTGAGTATGAATCCTACATAAATAGCATATGATCTGGGGTAAACCCATGAACTCTTTTAGGCCATAATCCAATATATTAGTCTTTCATTATGAAATATAATTACTGGATGTTATGCTAGGTATCTAAGGGCTAGAAAGATACACAAGACATGAGTCTCCATCCTCAAAGTGTATTTTCATTAAATCAATTTAGTGAAATCAAAAGCATCTTCTACATTCTTGTTTAAAATACATATTTCTATTGACTTCAGAGAGGAAGGGAGAGGGAGAGAGAGAAAAACATCAATGATGAGAGAGAATCATTGATCTGGCTGCATCCTTCTTTAGGTTTTTGCTCCAAGCAAGCAGGTATTAGGGACAGGTGCACAGCAGGACAGGATAAATGAAGAGTTCTAACACTGACACTATAGATCAGAGGGCTCCTGGGAATAATTCTTCAAACCTTGTAGGCAGCTAACCCCTACTTGCATCACATGCCTGTTCTCCTCTATTCACCATGTAAGCATCTCTGGTTTATTGTCTTGACTCTGTACTTCTCTAGGCATCTTTTTCCCTGACCCCATTGTCCTCCCTTCCATAACTCTCTCATTGTACCTTTCTGTTTCATCTTCAAAAATCTTGGCTGAATGCCCCCTTCAACCTCCTTGAACAAATGGTCACAGTTGGCTTTTCACTCTTTTCTTTCCTGTGCACCATTACCACATCCAACTAATCAGCAAGATCCTATGGATATTTTCTTGTCAGGAAAAATTGTCAAAGATTAAAATAGGCAAAAAGATTGCTGAGTATCCTTGCCTATGTACCATTCCCAGTTTACATGAGGCTTTCTTTGTTTTTGAGATATTTAAAACTCTGAAAACTGTAGCACACAGTAGTGTAACTGATTTTTGTCTATAGAAATGTTCAAATAGAATGCACTTCAGTTTCTTTAGGTTTTTATTTTATAGAGTCAGAGTAAAGTATTCAACTCATCTGCTTTTCAAATTGTGAACAGTTCCATAAAATGGCCATTCCTAGAAAGAGGGCTTTGTTTTACGTTTTCTGTGACAGGGAAAAGAGAATGGGAGCAGAAATAAGCACGAGAAAGGGAAAAGGAGGCCAGAATCATGAGAAATGGCAACAGCATACACAATGGATTCTAGCTACTGCCCAGACTCTTTCTTCTTTTCTTTCTTCCTCCCCTCCCCTCTCCTCCCCTCTCCTCACATGCCCTCCCCTTCCCTCCCCTCCCCTGCTCTTCCCCTCCC
>PVJN01027058.1:0-28089 GCA_004026805.1 Lasiurus borealis
TGTGGAAAGCTTTTGAATACCCTGTAGAAAAAATATAAAAATAGTTCTTTGGAGAAATACTGCTTATAATATGGAGGTGATAGTGGAGTTAGAGGTCTTAGACACACAAATAATGGTCTTATACCATATTTGAAAGTAGAATCATCAGAACTTAGTGATTACCTGCTTTTATGTGCACATATAAATATAACTCATTCTTTTAACTTAATTTTAATCAAAATAAAGAAATGTTTTTAAATAAAAGTAACTGCTTATGCTATTTATTATATTTCATGAGGAAACTAGTTATTGTGATCTGGGTAAGTTTTTAATGGGTAAGAAGTTTATTAAAACATTTTGAAAATAATTTCTCCTATTTTAGAATAATCATTTATTTTGTGGTTTCAAGAAATATAATATTTTATATATGAGGAGCTGTACAATATATTTAAATTTAACAACCACAGTTATGTATTACTGGATTTCTGGAAAACCAAGGAAAACACAAATTTTCTCAGAGTAAAGAACTAAGAAAAGTTATAAAAAAGAGAAAGACCGTTGAGAAAAATAAATAGCAGAACAAGGACACTCACGGGGGATGTGCAGTCTACCCGATTTGGGGTGTTATCTAAATTTGAAATGTCCAAGGAGACACCTCTATATTAAGGAGGAAAAGGTACTCAACCATTCCTGACTCCTAAGGCTGCACTGAATGCTTTTAAATGCTCCACAGTTCACAATTACTCTTCTCTAACTGAAATTGTTTGACTACACAGAAGCCTCTCTATGAACAATGCCCTCCACAAGGCCATTTATTTTTTTTTCCTTTCTACATAAGGACATAGGAATAATATCATTTTGAGAATATATATGTATATACACATATACATATAAATGAAAATATGTTATGCATTTTTAAGCTTTTTACTTATATTTAACTCATTTAATCTTCACAACTAATCTTTAAGGTAGTTACATTGCTGTCACAGATTTTCCAATGAAAGGAAGTTGCTGCTTTAGTAAATAGCAGAACTGGGATCTGAGCATACATTGTTTGGCTTCAGAGCTTAAGCAGTTAATCACTTGCTCTATTTATCCCAATATAGCAGGTATAATAATAATAGCTACAGTCCGTGGAGGGCTCATTATGCTAGACCCTGATGGTTTAAAAAAAATATCTGGAATCTTGAAAACAATCTAAGCAGCACTTTTAAGTTAGGTATCATTATCCCTACTAGAGGCTCAGTGCCTAAAATTCATGCACGGGGAAGGAGAGAAGGGGTTCCTCAGCCTGGCCTGCACCCTCTCCAATCCAGGACCCCTGGGCAATGTCTGACTGCTTCTTGAAATACAGGATCACTGGCTCCTAACAGATAGGCTGCCTGCCTGCCTAATCACCCCTAACCACCTCTGCCTGTCTGCCTGATTGACCCTTACTGCTTTTCTACCAGCCTGATTGCCCATAACTGCTCTTCTGCTATTCTGATCAATCCTAACTGTCTCTGCCTTGAGCTGCACCCAGGTCCCAGGATTCCTTCCTCCAGCCAGTTCCAGGCACCCAGGACCTGGTTCAGCTTCTCTGGGCCACAGCTGCAGGCACTGGCACTTGGAACCACAGAGAGGGTGACTTGTCCCTCTCCCAGGCCACCAGCACAGGTGCAGCTGCTGGCAACTTGGGTCATGGGGAGGGCAGCTTGCTTTCTCCCAGGCTGCAGCCTGGCTCATCCCCATTCCTCTCTTGTGAGCTCATTTGTGCCTGGTTGATACCCATTCTTCTCTGAGGAGCTCATTTGTGCCTGGCTGGTCCTGATTCCTCTCTCCCCAATGTTGATTGTCTAAGCCATTATAGCATTATGGCATGAGGGCATGACAACCATTTGCATATTAGCTCTTTATTATAAAGGATTTTTATAAAAAGAATTGGTGACCCAGGGAGCTTAATCTGTTTAATCTGAGTCATACAACTGGTAAAAAGTGAGTCAAAGTCTATAGTCAGACATGTCTGATTACACAAAATATTCCTGTTTAACATCAAGCAAAGTCAGATCCTAGTTTCAGCTTTTTCACTGATAGTGCAACTTTGAGAATCACTTATTCTCCCTACCTTAGTTCATGCAACTATAAAATAAGTGATTCAAATTTAAGTAGTCAGGATATGCTTTGGGTATCTATACTAATAAAAGGATATTATGCTAATTAGACTGGATAGAACAGATGTCTTCCAGACGTCATTCCAGACATCTTTCCTGACAAAGCTGGGGTGTGCCAGCCTGCAAACTGCCTGCAGCCCATTGCCCAGGCCAGCCCTGCCCCTCAGTAAAGATCCCCCACCCTGATTGAGGGTGTGGTCAGCCTGCAAACTGCCTATGGCCCTTTGCCCAGACAGGCCCTGCCCCCTAGCAGGGACCTCCTCCTGATCAAAGACATGGCTAGCCTGCAAACTGCTCATGGCCCCTCACCCAGGCCAACCCTGTTCCTCAGTGGGGATCCCTCACCCTGATCTAGGGCCCCCTTCAGGACAGACTAGCTGGCCCCCACACATGCACCCAGGCCTCTATCCTATAAAATAAAAGGGAAATATGCAAATTGACCCTAACAGCGGAATGACCAGATTGATCACTTGACCAGTCACTGTGAGGTGCACTGACCACCTCTTGGTTCCTTTCCCAAGCCAGCAGGCTCCAATCACATGATGGTCACTTGTGGTGGGGTTGGGGCTGAGGAGCAGGCAGGAACAGCCAAACTCTCAGTCCTTCCCTCCAGCTGTCAGGCACTGATGACCCAATGGCAAACGGAGAACAGGTGGTGAGTTGCGGCAGGAGACAGGGTTGGTAGCTTCGGAAGATGGTCCTCATCGCAGGCCAAGCCTAAAGACTGTACCTGTGCACGAATTTTGTGCACTAGGCCTCTTGTTTGCATAAATGCAGAGGTCGCAGTTAATCCTGAATAGCTTGTTCAAGCAGATCTTAGGTAGAAGTCCAATCTTTAACATTTTGAACAAAATCCCTAGAGATTCCAATTCAAATGATATGTGAACTATATTGAAGCAGAGGTACCTGACCTCTCATTAGTTATTCACCAAATGCTGCTTTTGCTTTGTTCTGTTATGGCTTTGATTGAAATTTAACAATCCTAAAATAATCCATATGTCACCTGGACCACTTGGACAATGGACACTTAAAGTTAATAAATACTAAGATATGCATGTCAACTCTGTAAGAAGAGAGTTTATAAATCATACCCATAAATTTATTTAATACACAAGAGGGATGCTACCATCTAGTCTGGATTCTATGCACATGCCATCAGAATTGCTGCCACAGTAGGCCATCCTTCCAGGAATCATTTCTTTATAATTCATCCTGAGAATATATTTTCATATTATAATTATCCTTAAATATTATTTAATAAACACATTTACAATGATCAAAATCTTAAATTGCTCTCTAGTTTCTCTCTATTATGTGGACATTTCTTATTCTCAGAGTTATTATGCATTTAATTATAAATGATTTATCTGCCTTTATAATTCCCTGATGCTCAAACCACATATTGTACTTCAAGCAGGATTGTCTTTTCATTATTCTGGAAAAAAAGAATGGTTATATTTATTCTTATGATTTGGCCTTTCCCATTTGTACCTTCACTTTCCCACTCTTGTTCTTCAAAATCAAGGCTCAATACTCATGTTTTTAAAGATATTTTCACTGTCTCTAATATTAAACTATATTTTGTTACATACAATTTTTTTCTGCTGATCTAGTTAAAACCTTCTCTGGGACAGAATCTTTACATTCTAGAGCAGTTTTTTTTTTTAATCTGCTAGTTTTGAGTGTCAATTAACATTTTTAAATTATATTGAATAAAAATAACTGAATTAAGTAGAGTAGAAAGCAAAGACAACATCAGAGTGTTTCACAAACATACACTTAGGTTTTATTTTTTTGAAACTCTTCTTTCTGTTGAAATGTCTGTATGTACACAGGTTCACAATATAAAAATGTATTTCTCAACAGTTGATCTTAGTTCTAAAAGTTTGAAAGCTACTTCTGTACAGCCAAGTACAACATTGATCACATAGAAATTTAGCAAGCATCTGGTGTTTGGTTGAAATGACTCCCAATTAATGGTAGGAAATTAGGACCACTGTTAGACTAAATAATTACATCAGTGTTAAAGCAGTATACTAAAATATTTTATCTTTAATTATGCAACAACTGCAAAAATGAATTTAGGTTACTAATGTAATATGACTCATTTAGCATCATTTAAACTTTCTATTATTCTGGTTTTTAAATTTAATCTCCTCTATAATGAAAAATCAACTTCAGGTTGTATATTTCACAAGAACAAAAAGAATAATAGGCTTGTGTTATTTTTTTAAGCCATTAAGTAAGAAAGGGATTTAAAGTTGACCTAACATGTTTTAGTTTAATGAGTTTTAGACTTTGGGGCTTTATTACACTTTACCACAAACATCTGAATTTTATAACCAAGACTTCTCTCCATGGGATTTTCTATAATCTAGGAATAAGAACAAGGGTTTTGAGCTATTAGGGTTGGTATAGAAAGTGCCTAATTGCAGAAATAAGTCACCACTGAAGGCTAAATTAAATGAAATCAGTTGATAATGAACTCCATTTCAGGCACATGTTTCATTGGTTTACATTTCAGCAATAACTTTGAATGAAGCAGAAAAATAGCAGGATAATAAGAGCAGGTCTTTATCTGTAATAATCTACAATAATAAAGGCATAATATGCTAATTAGACTGGACAGCCAAACTACCTTCCGGACATCCTTCCAGATGACCTTCCTGACTAAGCCGGGTCTGCAAGGGCCGAGGCAAGCTGCTGCGGCTGCGAGGGTTGAGCCCCTTGCTTGAATTTCATACATCATGCTCCTAGTTAACTAATATTTAATGATATGGTCAAATATGGAATGGTGTGAATCAGTGACTAAATGAATGATAATCACTGTAAAAATCTGTCACATTTTTTTCTACCCAATGCCTCAGCCATTTATGAGTGATAGCATTGACAATAATTATATTGCCTAATGTCAAGATTTGTATATAGATAGAAAAAAAATAGGGATTTGTTTATATGTTTCTGTTCTGTTTTGTTTTGCTTTACATAGTGAATTGGAAAATCAAGGCAACACAGAACAAATACAAATATTGCAAATACAGCAGACAAGAATTTTTTGAGAGCAACAATAATGTAAAATAATAAGGGCTTTAAAGTGTACCAAATCAGGGTTGAGAGAAATTGAGACTTAGCAGGGGCGGTGAGGGCATCCACAGCCAGCACAGAGGTTTTAGATAACCAGGCATGACCAAACATGAGGAAGAAAAAACCTGCACGAATCACAGTTCATATTTCACTTGGGAATCTGAAACCTTTGCATTTTAAAGCTGGAAGGGACTTAGTTCAACACTCTCATTTCACAGAAGAGGAAATTGAATCATGTTCTGTTAAGTTATATGGGATGTATTCCATGTTGGTAAAAATTGCAAGCAGCTTTTCAGGACCAGGATTACACTAAATAAAATATACATCTCTCTCCTTCCCACAGACCTCTTTCCACGGCTCTCTTTATCCTCTCTCCCTCTTGCTTTATTTAATTTAATTTAATTTAATTTTATTTTATTTTATTTTATTTTATTTTATTTATTTTATTTATTTTATTTACTAATACACCAAGTTCCTTTAAATTTCAAGTACAGTACTGGGCATGGAAATATGTGATCCTCACCTTAAGGAACTTCATGATCTAATGGCTGAGAAAGATGATACAAGGCTGTTACCTGAAGAATGTGACAGTTAAGCTGAATCAAAGCATTGGTAGAAGTTAATAACATTTTTGTAAGAAATATGCAACAAAATAGTGTTTTGTTTTTATTAACATATGTATGTACAGAGATAGGGGAAATGAGAGATACAGTTATGTAGATAGTGATTTACTGACAATAATCTAAATAAAGTCTATCCTATTAAACCGATTTGTTTTTGTATCTGTATTTACTCCCCAAGTGATCTCACCCTACCTCATGATTGTAAGTACCATCTATTTGCTGATGACACCCTAATTTGTACTTCCACCTGACTTTCTTGAACTTCAGACTTATGTGTATCCAGCTGCTTACTCAGAATCTCTAGTTAGAAGTCTAACGGTCATTTTTAATATAATATATACCAGAATTACCTTCGAAGCCATTACTTACTGAAAATTCCCCATATCCAGTTGCTCAGGTAAAAACCTCAGAATGAGCCTAAACTTCTTTCTCCTTCAACTCAGATCTTCTAACTATATTTTCTTAAGTAATCCCACTTGATTTTTTTAATCTCTGCTGCAACTATCAAAGTCCAACCCACCTGAATATTATAATACCTTCCTAATAGGTTTCATTGCATCCATTCTTGTTCCTTCCCATCTATTATCATCATAACAGTCAGATAGATCCCATTTAAAAAAATGAGTTTCCACATCATTCCTTTGCTTAGAATGTTAAACCCCCCCTGGTATTACCTAGAGTAAAAGCCACAGTTCTTACTATAACCATAGGCCCTCCATGATCTGACCATTTGTCATTTCTCTGTCCTAATCGCCAACTCTTTACTCCTGTCTCACTCAGCTCTGCCCATGTGATCTTCACTTTTTCTTCAACAGAGCAGGTCCCCTCATGCCACAGTATCTTTGTACTTGACATTGTCTCTACTGGGGATACTCTGTTCCAAATATCTACAGGACTCACTCTCTTGCTTCCTTCAAGTCATAATTCAAGTATCTTCTAAATAGGCTTTCACTTTTCATCTAACCTTAAATATATTTTCCATGTGTGTCTTTTTGTTTTTTTGCTTTGGGTTTTCTTTTTGGTGGAGGGTAATTGTCACTGATGTTGTTGCTATCATTCATTAGAATGGAAGATTTATGGGGACAATGTTCCCCACCATTAACAATCAGTTCATGCAAGTTAGTTCATGCAGTTCTTACACTTTTCTGGACCTCAACCCTAATCTTTAAAAAAATCAGTGGGCATTGTGAATCTCACATTTTATGTAAATATCACATTCTGTGACAAAGGAAAGCAATAAGAAATCATTAATATTTGATGTAAAGAAGTCAGAAATAACTCAGAGGAAGCAAAAAGTAGAAGAGCAAGTGATGAGGAAGATTGATCCAAATGAGTGAGCAATTATTAAGGAATCCACTTGAATAAGAGAGTCAGCATTGTAGGGGGCATTAGTAGAGCTAAGGAATCAGGACTGATTAAGAACAGCTGGTAGAAGGAGGCGCCCAGTACATAATCACTCTATGTGAATTCAATATAATTGACTCAGATTATCCCAGTAGCCGCAGCTACTTTCCAGCTCCAAAAGGCACTTTTAGAAATAGAATTAACTCTTTCTGTTATTAATTTCTTTGATGTCCTACATAATTATCTTGAAGTAGCTCACAGATGTGTCTTTGCTAGAAAATACCCAGATTCATTATGAAATACAAGAAATAGTACCACTGAAAACAACTTGGAAAAAAAACATTTCATTTTCTCCTTTTGCCCCACCAAAATGCCAGAAGTTCAATAAGTCTGAGAAATTCCATTACCATGTTGTATATTGTAATGCACTTTATTTCCAATAACTGTAAATTATTTTCAATGTGAATTTCTCATTTCTACCAGACCTCTAGAGGGAATAACGTTGGTTTGTTTTTTCTCATTGCTACTGTCCTTAAAACATCACTGAGACCCAGAAAAATCAGAACTTATCTTGTGAGGATTATGTGCATTAGACTCTCTGTACAGCATACATACACATTTGCTCTCAGGAAGAGAAATGCACAGTGTCAATATCCAAAGGGGTTTCTATAGGATCTTTGCCATTTAGAATATATCAGCAAAAATATAATTTGAAATTATAATATTAAGTCATAATTTGAGATTATAATAATTGAAGATTTAACTAATATTAAATAAAATTTAAAACACATCTATATTTACAAATATATGAGAAAAGAGACCACACACACACAATTTTTTCAGCATAGAAAAATGTATTCATAATGGAATAACTCCAATTAATTGGGGGGAAAGATATAATATAAAAAAAATTTAAAGTGTTTTAGAAATGAAAGAAAAGGAGGGACTCATTTTATTTAACATGTTTATTTCAAATTTATATCTATCTTTTACATAAATTATTTTATACTAGCTTTAATCATTTGAAATGTTACAGAACAGGATGATAAAGTATGATGTATGACTTGAAAAAAAAAACAGATATTACTAGTTTCCTGTAATGAGCTAATTACTTGAGTTGGAAGATGTCAGCTGCTGTACTACACCAAAAAATTCATGCTCATATCGTAGGATTTATAATTCTGAATTGTAAGGCTATAACTCATGTTTTCTCATTTTCTTATATTTTGTTGTCATGTCTCAGCACCTTATACAATATTTGTGTATTTAAGTCATTGAACCAGCATTGTTGGATCATGATAAATAGAGTTTAACTGGTGCCAAGCTAAGGATATTTAGCCAAGTGTTTCTTAAATGACTCTGACACAAACTGCCTGGAGATCTTGCTAAAATGCATTTCTAAGCTCACTCAGGTACATCATGTTGACACTATGGACCCATTGCCACACTCTATAGCAAGTGTTTCCAACTTAGTTGCTGTTGACCTTAGTTATTATTAAAAATGTTGAGTCAAATACACAAATTTGCCTATTACCTTACTTTAAAACAATTCTCAGAAATTTATGTTAGAAATAGAGTTAACACGTGTAGATGAAAGAGTGATGAACAACAACAACAACAAAACTTTATTGTTCAGGAAGTCTACCTTTAGATACTTTATTGCTTTTTAGCTGGGGGGAGCCGCCAGCTGTTAGGGACCTTACCAGTACTCAGATTTCATGCACTGGGCCTCTGGTAAAACATAAGTGGCTGCATATTTCCCTAAAATAATATTTTCCTGCAATGGTATTGGCTAATGGATCAGATAAAGTATCATACAAAAGACAGAATCAATACTGGTATTGACATAGCTGTAGATACTAAAGAAACCCAGGGAGTGTTATATATACACTCAGAAAAATATGGAGCAATACAGAAAGCAAATTATGTGAACTCACACGCTGATTGTAATTGTTAGCCTTCCAACAATTGCATCATCATCTTCATATTTAGAAAAATACAAACATAGCAAAGACAAACTTCCATACAAATGGGTCTTCTTTCTTCCCTGTCCTCAATTTATCTTTTACTTCACATTTGACAACCTCAGTGTAACAGCATTCTGATCCAATGTGCTAAGATCTTTTGAACGTGAAATTGTAACAAAATGCAGGAACACACAATCCCAACTGGAATCCAAACCACCATCACTTTAAATGAATGATTTAAAGTCATTCAAAGACATTGTCTACAGTCCATCAAGGTATTTTCTTATGAAGACTTCATATATGCATTGTTAAGAAAGGAGACATGTAGGATCACTCCAACTGCTTGCCACAGATGAGCAAATCTCTGACCTCAGATCACAGACCTGAGGCACAAAAGGTGACCTTTTCCAGCTAGAAGGAGCTATGTGGAAGAATAGACTAAATATAAAATGTATGTGGAGTTTTTATTTTTCAAGCAGAAATGATGGAGGTAAGTTATTATTAACAGAATAACAACAGAAATATCATAATCTGAACCAAGGAACTGAATGAAAGATAAAAAACACGTTAAATGATGTTCCTTAAAGTTACAGTGGTACCTCAAGATACGAGTTTAATTCGTTCCGTAACCTTGAGGCATGGGAAACTATGAGACGCTCGAGTCCCAGTAAACTGGTGGGTCGTGTGCAGCTGGCCAATCCACGTGATAACTCCTATCTCAAATGTTGCTCGTATTTCAAAGCAAAAATCGCTCACTCGATGGCTCGTATCTCAAAATTCTCGTATGTTAAGGCACTCATATCTCGAGGTACCGCTGTATTTAAAAAATGGTGTTTTTTTTAACATTAGGAAATTACACATTCAGATAATATATAGTTATTTTGTAGAAGTAGATGTATATGTACCTTATTTAAAATATACAGAATGATACAAATCATTCACATACATTTTAGAGTTTATTGTCATTAAAAAAAAAAAATCTCATTTCAGATTATAGAAGCACTAGAGTCCTGGTGCACAAAATTCCTGCACTTGGGGGTGGGGGGAAGGGGCTCAGTCTGGCCTGAGTGCTCTTGTAGTCCAGGAGCCCTCAGGGGATGTCCAACTGACAGATTAGACCTGCTCCCCATGTGCATAAGCTGGCAGTGGGGCATCCTTAGCGCTGCTGTGGAAGCGGGAGAGGCTCCTGTCACTGCTCTGTGCTGAGTGCAGCCATGAGCCCTGTGGGAGCTCACGCTCCCCTTGGCTGAGCAGCACTCCCCCTGTGGGACGACACTGACCACCAGGAGGCAGCTCCTGCAATGACCGTCTGCCCCCTGGTGGTCAGTGTGTATAATAGCAACCTACTGTTCCACTGCTCAGTTGATTTGCATATTAGTCTTTTATTATATAGGATTAGCATTACACTATTGGAGAATTACTCAAACTTTATACTATGTTCATGAAAACAGATTCATTGTCACCACTCACCATGATCTGTTTTGGATTTTGATATTTTCTATGTTCCTGTTACAAACGCTTGTCAAGATGTGCCAGAAAATTCAACATTTCACTGTCAGAAAGAAACAATCAGAACTTAATATTGAATGTTTTTTTCTCTAATCTAACCATTTTTTGCAAGATAAAAATTATTAGCCTTATATATAGCAAGAGTCAATACAAAGCCCAGCATTTATTTAAGACAAAAGTTTGTTTTAAAGTTGAATTAACAATATTTTATGCTGAGCTGAGTTGAATGTGGAGAATCTCTTTGTGCTGCATGTTCCTTAATTTTAATTGCCCAATTAGCTACGGCTGCTTTCTTCATGCTTAACAGGAGCAAGCCAGATCACTTTAGTAAGCAGCACAAGGGTTAGTCTGGCAGTTTATTCATGTATAACTAGAAAGCAAATTACCTTGGATTCTTTATGAGCAATATGGTAGGAGAACCAATACCTAAAAATCTAAAAGTAATGATAACCAAAAATTGATGTTAAGTGCATCACTACTTTACTCATTTTTTTTTCTTAAAATATATTATGAGGGTACAATTCATCATTTACAGGCACTTTGTTTAGAAAAGAGAAACTATTCTATAAAAAGCAGCTGGCTCTAACTGGGTTGGCTCAATGGATAGAGTGTCGGCCTGTGGACTGAAGGGTCCCAGGTTCGATTCTGGTCAAGGGCATGTACCTTGGTTGCGGGCACATCCCCAGTAGGAGGTGTGCAAGAGGCAACTGATTGATGTTTCTCTCCTATCAATGTTTCTAACTCTCTATCCCTCTTCCTCTCTATAACAAATCAATAAAATATATATTTTTTTAAAAAAAGCAGCTCTGTGAAAATTACTACTTCTAATGGGAAATAGAGTGAACATATATATAAATATTTTTCAGCATTATAAATTTCTGAATTCATATACTTCATAGTAACTGAAACTTTTCCACCTGATCCTGAAGGCGATGGAGAAATTGAGCCTTCCCAGCCTGCCTCAACTGTATGGGCTTTCACACACTGCACAGAGGGACTCATGCCTTACCATGGACACAGTTAGTACAGCACTGAAAAATATTTGGAAGTTTTAAGAAATCATGCCACATCATTTTTGACAACAATCTTTATTAAAGGGAGTAGAGTTCAACATAAAGACCTTTGACTTGTGGGGCTATAGTAAAAATATTTCCATCAGATTTTGTAATATTCCTAAATTTTATTTGTACCCCACATGACTCAAATAGAAAGACAGAAAAATAAAATAAAAGGAAATGTGAAATATTATATTAAGAACCAGAAAAGCTATTTTTTTTCTTAACTTGAACTTCATTATAACAAATCACAGCATTAAAGCAGAATAGGTATTGAGAATAAATTTGTTCAATGACTAAGTGGATACAGTTTTTACTACTCCAGTTTAAAAGTTAAGGCTGGCCGAGACCAGTTTGGCTCAGTGGATAGAGCATCGGCCTTCGGACTGAAAGGTCCCAGGTTCAATTCTGGTCAAGGGCATGTACCTTGGTTGTGGGCACATCTCCAGTAGGGGGCATGCAGGAGGCAGCTGATCGATGTCTCTCTCTCATCAATGTTTCTGACTTCCTATCCCTCTCCCTTCCTCTCTGTAAAAAATCAATAAAATATATTTAAAAAAAAATAAAAAAGTTAAGGCAGAAATAAGGAAGAGCTAAAGGAATTAATCTTTTTGCATTTAATGTCCTGCATCAGATCATAAGCCATGAGCAATTCCTACATTACCGACACCAAATGCAGAGAGGAGTATCAGAGAAAGAAAAGCTCATGCAACATATATGAATATATGAATTATTTCAAGCTTGACATGCAAAAGAAAAATATGATAAGAAAATGAAAGGTGGCAAATGAAAAGAAGATTGCAGAAGACGTTAAGACAAATAATAAGACATTTTTCAAGCAAGGAAGTAACAAAAGGTCAGTGACAGAGAGAGTGGAGTTTCTTATAGATAGCTAGAGTAATTTGCTGACTGAAAAGACAGGCATTGCTAAAACAAAAATCAAATGAGTTCATTGCCTTTCTATTCTCACAGAGGACTTGCGGAACAGAATCAAAAATAGATATAACTCTCAGGGGAATAGGAAAAAAAATCCAAAGGAGGACTGCACTGTGCTGAAACAGGTGCCTAAAAATAGGATTCATGTTTCTTAACAAGAACTAAAAATTGCTTATATACTTAACTAATGTAGTATTTTATAATTTTTAGATGGAATTCTATACGTTTTTGAAGAAAAAGTGTAGCAGAATTTCACCAGCCCCTTTTTCTAATTATGTAAGGTGACTAAAATTGGGACAGTCATGGGACAAACAGGCTCCACTTGGAATCCATTTCCCAGTAAGAGAAACATTTGAAAACAATTTTTGCAGGAGTCCCAAAATCTATATCAGGCACAATGCAGAGAAAGTCACTGGGTGTTTGGGCATTCCCTGAGGTCATGGTAACTTCCCTAATGCAGCACAAGTGGTATCAGAAACAACAACAATAACGAAGGTAGCCTCATTAGAAAGGCTAAGACTAGCCCAACTGGCATGGCTTAGTGTTTGAGTGTGAACCTATAAACCAGGAAGTCATAGCACATGCCTGGGTTGTGTGCTCAATCCCCATTGTGGGGCACACCAATTAATGATTCTCATCATTTATGTTTCTATTTCTCTCTTCCTTTCCTTTCTTCTCTGAAACCAAACCTATATAATAGATATAATATGCAAATTGACCACCACATGCATGCATAAAATGGCTTCCCCCAGGTGGTCACAAGATGGCTGGCAGGTGAGGGCAGTTGGGGGGACCTGGCATGCAGGGGAGTGCAGTTGCGAGGTGACCACGTCAGCAGGGGAGTGCAGTTGGGGTGACCAGGCCAGCAAAAGAGAACAGTTGGGGGCCACTGGGCTGGCAGGGGAGGGGAGTTGGGGGTGATCAGGCAGGCAGGCTAATGGTTGGGAGCCAGCAGTCCAGAATTGTGAGAAGGATATCTAATTGCCTGTTTAGGCCTGATCCCCTGAGGGGTTCCAGATTGCAGAGGGTATAGACTGGGCTGAGGGACAACCCTTCCTCCCCCCCTACCCCCCCCAGTAGACAAATTTTGTGCACTGGGCCTCTAGTAAAATATATATTTAAAAAAGAAAAGCTTACACTAAACTGAAAATTCAATTTTAAAAATATCTGTAACTCACAGCTGCATTTTCACTAAAAAAATAATACTAGCATAAACTTATCTTGTTATTTCAGGATTCTAGTTTCCATTGCTTGGCCTCTTGGATCACTAAACTGACAATTTAAATGTACAACTTGTCTTTGATATTAAATACTGAGAAGTGGCATCGTGGCACATTCCGGTGGAGAATGAGAGAGCCAAAAATAGTTTCATTACTGCTACTATGAACATACATTCTTTCTGATTTGTGTTTCTGACTTATTGGAATATATTTCTAGAAATAAGATTACTGAGACAAAAAAATAACAATAGCTAAAATTTGGAAACAGCCTAAATTCCCATGAGCAGATGAGTAGATTAAATAACAGTGGTACATCTACACAATGGAATACTATGTTGCTATAAAAAATAAATAATTCTTACCATCTGCAACAGCATGGATGGACCTGGAGAGCATTATGTAAGGAAATAAGCCAGTTGGAGAAACATAAATATCACATAATCTCACTCATTTGGGGAATATAATGAACAACATAAACTGATGAACAAAAATATATTCAGAGACGTAAAAGCATGGGACAGACCATCAAACCTCAGAGGGAAAGCAGGGGAGGGTGTGGCATGGGAGGCTACAGATCAACCAAAAAACTTGTATGCATGCATATAAGCAAAACCAATGGACACAGACAATAGGTGCATGTGCAAAGGGGCAGGAGCGGGCAGGGAGAGGTCAATGGGGGTGAAAAAGGAGACAAATGTAAAACTTTCAACAATAAAGAATTACTGAGAAAAAAAGAGAATTTCATTACTACTACTTTCTACTTTGACTAGAAGCATAAAATAAGTAATCAGGATGGGGGAAAGCCGACCTTGTAAGAGAGAGGCTTATGAAGATACTAATTAAAATATGTAGGATAGACTGTTCCAGCTGTAGAAGAAAGACATACTTTTAAGAAACAAACATGTATAGCAGGAAACAGAAGAATACTTTAAACACTATTAGACACTATCTGATTTAAGCTTTGTGTGTGATGGGTATAGTCATAAAGAACACCAAAATATTTTCCTTTCAGTCTATATTGATAGGATATATACAAATGATGGGGTAATGAGTTGGTTAATTTTATGTGTTAACTAGGCTGGGTCTGTGTGCCTAGATACCAGGTCAAAAAGTATCTTGGATGTTTATCCAAGACGTTATTAGATGAGGTTAATATTTAAATCAGTGGACTCTAGTGAAACTAATTACTGTCCATCACATGGGTGTGCTGTATCCAATCAGTTGAAGGCCTTAATATAATCAAGACTGACTTCTTCTGAGCAAGAACAAATTCTGTCACAAGAAGCAGACTGACATTGAACTTTCCCTGAGTCTCTAGGCTACTGGCCTATCCTATCTGATTTTGGAGTCACCATGAATCCACAATCACATGAGCCAATAACTTATAATGAATCTCTTAATAAGTAGGTTCTGATGATAGATGATAGATAGATAGATATGTGATAGATAGATAAATAGGTAATAGATAGCTGATATATAAATAGATAGATGATAGATGATAGATAGATAGATAGATAGATAGATAGATAGATAGATAGATAGATAGATAGATCAGTGGTTGACAAACTGCAGCTCACGAGCCACATGCAGCTCTTTGGTCCCTTGAGTATAGCTCTTCCACAAAATAGACCATGGGCAAGTCTATTTTAAAGGAGTGGCATTAGAAGAAGTTTAAGTTTAAAAAATTTGGCTCTCAAAATAAATTTCAATCATTGTACTGTTGATATTTGGCTCTGTTGACTAATGAGTCTGCCAACCACTGAAATAGATGATAGATAGATGATAGATAGGTGATAGAGATATCCATAATATCCAGTTAATTCTGCTATTCTGGAAAAGATTTACTAATATAGATGGCAAGACTAGGCAAGATTAGGCAACCATCTTATATTAGAATAAACTTTAAATCATTTTGGAAAAACCTGGCCTTGTGAACAGTTATGGTACTATGCTAAAACAAAAATATGAATCATGATGGGCCTATCTATGTAAGTTGTCCCATTAACTTTTACTCTGAAACCTATTCTCATTATTATTTGGCCTGGAAATTAGAATCCTCCAAAATCACAGGCATCTTTAAAACCCTCTTAAAGCACTAGACAAATAAGGCTGTAACAGAAAGTGTATCCTAACCAGTCAGTTTCATAGTAATAATAATTCAAAGCTAAAAAGAGAGAGAATTCAGACCCCACAGAATAAGTATAAAGATAGTATCTCTTTTATTTTTATTTTTTTGACAGTAATCTCCAACCCTAAGCATTGAAGGTAGCTCACTGTCTTAAACTGATCCATATTAACCTGTTCTCTTAAATTGAAAAGACAAATGTAGCAGAGCCTTAGGATTCTTCTAGATCACAAGTGAGGAACCTTTTTTCTGCCAAGGGCCATTTGTATAGTTATAACATCACTCATCCTATCTAAGAAAATAACAATATGCAAATTAACATGGCTATACTACACCCACAAGCCATGCCCACCAGCCAATCAGGAGCAAGTATTCAAATTACCCAACCAAGATGGCTGCAGCCACAGAGCGAGCAGGAGGCTTGGGTTTCCCTGACAATGAAGGAAGTCAAGCTTCCCGCACACCCTGGCAGGATCAGGTCTCCACTCAAGGCTACAAAGTTTCAATTATAGAAGATAAATAAGTCCCAGCACCTTCCTTGGGTCTCCGGGGGGCTTGACTAACCTGCAAACCACCACAGGCCCCTCACCCAGGCTGCCCCATGACCCAGTGGAACCCCCACCCTGATCCAGGACATGCTTCAGGGCAAACCAGCTGGCTTCCACCCATCCACCATGCCCCTATCCTATTTAATAAAAGAGTAATGTACAAATTGACCATCACTCCAACACACAAGATGGATGTCCCCATGTGGTCAAAGATGGCTGCTCCCATATGGACATAAGATGGCTGCCACAAGATGGTCAGCAGGGGAGGGAAGTTGGGAGGGACCAGGCCTACAAGGGAAGGCAGTTGGGGCAATCAAGCCTACAGGGGAGGGAAGTTAGGGTGACCAAGCCAGCAGAGGAGGGAAGTTGGAAGCCCCTGGATCTGCAGGGAATGGAAGTTGTAGGAGACCAGACCAGGGGAAAGCAGTTGGAAGAAACCAGGCCTGCAGAGGGGGACAGTTATAGGCAAACAAGCTTGTCAGGGGAGCAGTTAGGCATCAATCAATATGGCAGGGGAGTGGTTAGGGGTGATTAGGCTGGCAGGCAGAGGCAGTTAGGGGCAATTAGAAAGGCAGGCAGGCAAGCAGTTGGGAGCCAGCAGTTCTGGATTGTGAGATGGATATCCAACTGCCCGCTTAGGTCCAATCCTACCTGGAATGGGCCTAAATGGGCAGTTGGACATTCCTCGAGGGGTCCCAGATTGGAGAAGGTGGAGGCTAGGCTGAGGGACACGCCCACTCCATGCACAAATTTCATTTACCAGGCCTCTAGTTTAATATAATTTACTTAATATAAATTTATGTTATATGAAAAAAAGCTCCTAGATTTATTAAATTTCAAGTCCTGCCTTCAGTTACCTTGGCAGAGCCAAACCAAACACTACCCTTTTCTAGAACAATGGTTTTGAAATAGCAGGGTAGATAAGAGAACTTTAATTTAGGAGGTTTTAGTGAGGTCTCAGATCGAATATTAAAAAAAAAAAGAATCAACCAGCCAACCAGTCTGACTCAGTGGTTGAGTATCAACACAGATTCCTGGTCAGGGAACATGCCCAGGTTGCAGTCACTACCCCCAATAGAGAGCTCGCAGGAGATAGCTGATTCATGATGTTCTTGTCTCACTGATGTTTCTGTCTTTCTCTCTCTCTCCCCTCCTCTTTCTCTAAAAATCAATAAAAATGTATTTTTTAAAAAAGCATTAATACCTTTGTCATAGGTTTTTGGTAGTATTTCTTTACAATGCAGAAAAAAATATCTCATAAAAATGGATTAATAATTTAAGGAAATAAAAACAGATTAAAATTAAGAAGAGAAAAATGCACAAATTAGAACATATGTAAGAAATATATTGTCATATTAGAACTAAAATATAAGTCTTAAGTCTTAGCCTTAAAAAAATTTAAAAAGAGGCAGAAGCTATGTGCTTCAATCACCAAATGGAGAAAGCTTTGTAATAACCATACAATCTACAGTGCACTAATATTCTGAACTAAAATAGTTTTTCAGCTACTGTATGAAATTTAGACATTTACTTATCATAGAAGCTAGCATTATTCTAAAAAACTAGAAAAGTATAAAAAAAACACTAAAGGAAATCAAATTATAGTGACTGTAAATGACACTGTATTTTTTGTTTTTTATCTAAAATAAAAAAATAAAATTCTGGTTTTAAAATAAAGTTGACTGAAGAAATAAAAAGCTAAGTAAAATACCAAGAAATAATCATATTTAATATTTTGCATAATGTTAAATATTTTAATAATATTTTGCATGTATAATTTATGGCCAAGTTATGTGCATTAGTAAATAATTACATTAAAAGGATTTTAATAATAAAATAAAAACAGGTGTATAAATAAAGTTTTCACTTAATTACAACTTAAGAAAAAATAACAAGGCAAGTTAAAGAACAGGGGGTGAAATAACCATAATGATAAATATAGAGATTAATTATACAATTAAAATATGTTCTAGAGTAACAATTTTTATATGAAAATAGTAAAAGTTATTTTGTAGTTAGATAACAGAAACAGAAATGAACACAAAAAATTGGAGGTATAGCTCAGTGGTAGAGTATTTGACTGCAAAGTGAAAAATAAAAAAAAATTATAAAATATACTACTTGAACAAGTTTATGCTAACACATTAAAAATTATAACTAAAAGTATTTATATTAAATAATAAATTTAGAAAATTATTTTAAAAGTACTATAAGCTCAAAACTGATTATTACTCACAAAAGATATCCAAAAGCTTTAAAAATAAAAGAATCAGCCGAGACCGGTTTGCCTCAGTGGATAGAGCATCGGCTTGTGGACTGAAAGGTCCCAGGTTCGATTCCGGTTGGGGGCATGTACCTTGCTTGCAGTCACATTTCCACTGTGGGGGGTGCAGGAGGCGGCTGATCAATGTCTCTTTCTCATCGATGTTTCTAACTTTCTATCTCTCTCCCTTCCTCTCTGTAAAAAATCAATAAAACATATTTTTAAAAAATAAAAAATAAATTTACATAAATATGGTAATTCTTATGTTATTTAAATTTTTTTGAAAGAGAAAAAGCTGTGAAGTTTCCAATTTTATAAAGCTACTATGCATGCAAAAACCATGCAAAAGAAAACAGATTAATCTCATTCATTTTAAGTAACTTTTAAGCTCCTTCTCCTTTTAATTTTTATAAATATTTTAAATAAACTACAAGCAAATCAGTCAAAAACCACCAGCTATAATTATTAGAATTTATTTCTAGAGTTTAAATTTATTTAAAAAATGTGTTACTGTAATTGACCACACTAATGGGTCAAAGGTAGAAAAACCACATGGTCTACTGAAATACCAAATATTTATTTGAAAATTTAAAGATTTATAATTTAAAACCACAACAAAAATAGATAATTGGCAAGACAATAGCTGATACACATTTGAACACCTGTTCAAAGAAACCCAGGGAAAACAATGAATGATCACTTTTACCAAGTTATATTGGTAATTACATATTTAAATGTCATTTAATTTGAAAAGTGGCAGTGAATTAGACATCCTAATGCAATCAAGATAAGTGTATAGCCCTGGCCGGGTGGTTCAGTTAGTTGGACATCATCATGTACACCAAAAGGTTTCTCTCTTAAATGAATAAAAACATATATTTTTAAAAAGTTGTGTAAATGCAGCCTTTATAAAGCAAAAGTAGACAGTATAAAAAAGGATAGTGCATCTTGATATGATTATTTACTTATTTTTAAATTTGACTTGAAAAAAAATTTTACAGCCTTAGATGGCATGACTCAGTTGGTTAGAGCATCAACATCGTGTAAACCTAAAAGAAGTGGGTTCAATTCCTGGTCAGGATACATAGCGAGGTTTCCACTTGGTTCCCTGGCCAGTCAGGGTGCATCTAGAAGGCAATAGGTTGATGTCTTCCTCTGAAAGTGATGTTTCTCTCATGCCTTCTCTTCCTCTCCACTCTCTCTGAAGTCAGTAAGAACATATCCTTGGTTTAGGATAAAGGAAAAAAAAAGAAAATGTTCACAAACTATATTTATCACAGCTACATTTATATGACCAAAATTTTGAAATTAAACCTCAATGATGGTCAAATAGTTAAATGATAGAAATGTAATATAATTATGTAAGTGGGTTAATGTAAACACATTAAAATAACTTGAAATATTTTTAATGACACAAGGAAAGCTCATGAAAAAAAGGTCAAATAAAAAGGCACAATACACAAATATTTATTAATATGATAGATTAAATGTACACACAGAGAAATAAATATGACTGAAAAGAAGACATCTATGCTAAAAATATAACAATGACTAATTCTGCTTATTGTTATTTAGGATAATTTAATCTTTATATTATATGTACTTCAAATTGTCTAAAATAAGTTTGCAAATTTTTTTTTATAATCAGAAAAAAAATGGAAGAGAGAGATGGTGACATAGGTATATATCTAAACTGCTGCCTCACACAACAATTTCAAAATTACAACTAAAAGACAGAACAGACATCATCCAGAATCACAGGAAAGCTGGCTGAGTAGAAATTCTACCACTAGAAGGAAAGAGAGGAGTTTACAGAGTCAGATGAGCTGCTAGAAGCTGAGGTATGGAGACACGGGCAAAGAAAGGACAGGTGGTGAAGGGCCTGGATAGCTTCCTCTAGCGGGATTGAGTCAAAAATTCCCAACTGCACTAAACCCCAGTTCCAGGTGAGATTCATATAGGGGCAGTATGGTCTATCGAAAAAAGGAGGAGTGCACAAAAACTCAGGCGAGCTGGGAAAGGCAGAGGTCTGGAGACTCATACACCAGGGTGTGCAAAGAAGACTGACTGCTGATTGTGCCCCTGGCTTTCTCTAACAGGAGGAAGACTGAAATTCCCAACTGTACTGAACTCCACTTCCGACTGCACTGAACCCCAGTTTCGGGCAAAACCCTGAGAACCGAGACTCATATGGGTCCCTGGAGCACACGAAAACTCTGGGGAGCCACAAAAGGCAGATATATGGAGGCACGTGAGGGAGAGTGCGCACAGAAAGGGCTGCAGTGATTACCGAGGGACAGTGAAACCCAGAGGCTGCATAGAGCAGGGCTGACTGGAAGCCAAGGCTATCTGCTCAGCCCTGAGACTCTGCCCCAACCAAGGTAAACACAGAGACTTTTGCAATTTTGCAAGTCTTGTATCATAAGGCTGACTCCAGCACAGAAGGTTTCCCTGTGTAGACACAGCTGATCCTCACAACCAATTGGCTTGGAAGTCAATTTCCCCCAGTGATACCAACAACAATCAAGACTTAACTACAACAAGGCTGTACACACAGTCCATAAAGGGGTACACCAAGAGAGTCCACCTCAGATAAATGGGGAGGTGGAGCTACTGGGCCATATAGGACAACTGGCACACAAAGCTACTCTATTCAACACAGGGAAGCAGCCAAAATATAGAGACAAAAAAACAGATCACAAAGAAAGAAATGGAGGAAAACAAATGACTGTATATAGAGTTCAAAATCATGGTTATAAGGTTCTCAAAAATTTTCTATAAAAGATGGATAAATTTAGTGAGACCCAAAAAGAGATGAAAAGAGGACCAACTAGAAATTAAACATATCTTGACTGAAATTAAAAAAAAAAATATATATATATATATATATATATATATATATATATATATATATATATTATACAGAGATCTAACAGCAGACTAGAGGAACATAAGAATCAAGTCAAAGAATTGAAATACAAAGAAGCAGAAAACACTCAACTGGAAAAGCAAAAAGAATCCAAAAATGTGAAGATAGTGTAAGGAGTCTCTGGGACAACTTCAAGTGTACCAACATCAGAATTACGGGGGTGCCACAAGAAGAGATAGAGCAAGATACTGAAAATCTATTTGAAGAAATAATGACTGAAAACTTCCCCCACTTGGTGAAAGAACTACACTTACAAGTCCAGGAAGCACACAGAACCCCAAACAAAAGAAATCAAAAGAGGATCACACCAATACACATCATAATTAAAATGTCAAGAACAAAAGTCGAAGAGAGAATATTAGAAGCAGCAAGTGAAAAACAGTTAATTACTTATAAGGGAGCACCCATATGATTGTCAGCTGATTTCTCAACAGGAACTATGCATGCTAGATAGGAATGGCAAGAAATATTTAAAGTAATGAATAGCGAGAACCTACAACCAAGATTACTCTACCCAGCAAAATTATCATTTAGAATTGAAGGGCAGATAAAGAGCTTCACACATAAGAACAAGCTAAAGTAGTTCATCAACACCAAACTAGTATTATATGAAATGCTGAAAAGTATTCTTTAGGAAGTGGAAGAAGAAGAAGAAGTTAAAGGTAAAAATTATGGACAACAAATACATATCTATCAACAGGTGAATCTAAAAATCAAGTGAATAAAAAATGTGATGAACACAATAAACTGGTGAATATAATAGAATCAGGGGCATAGAAAGGGAATAAACTGACAATTCTCAGGAAAGGAGTGTGGGGGGTGTGAGAAAAGACTGGAAAAAAATCATACACCTATGGATGAAGACAATGAGGGGGAGGTAAGGGAAGAGGATGGGGTGGGAGTTGGGTGGAGGGGTGGTATGGGCGGAAAAGAGGAACAATGGCAATAATCTGAACAATAAAGACTTATTAAATCTTTAAAAAGTCACATTAAAAAATGGTTTAAAGTTGATTTTGGTAAGCATATAACCATTGAGTCAGTAATTTCTCCTTTAAGGTTTTGCTCTAAATGAAATAACCTTAAGAAAGGTGAACTATATATGCAAAAACATATTCATTAAAATATCACTTGAAAAATGAAAAGATATAATTAATTTTAAGTTCTTGATTATAGATTTGCCAGCATATTACATCATGGACAAAGAGATAATCTACAGCATATTATGGTCAAAGATGAGTTTGTTGATCTGTAGAAGTTTTGATTCCTTATATGAAATTCAATAGCAAACATCTATGTAGACATTGAGGTTTCTTTATCCCAGCTGTAATGACTCCATTTGAACAATTGTATATGACAAAATTTTCCTCCACAAGGTAACATCTTTCTGTTTCAAAACATTTTAAATGTATCAACAAAATTTAGAAGAAATATTACTAAGAGATGTGGAGGCAGTGAAAACTGTACCCTTGCCCAAGACTTGCATTCACCCATAGATAAAACAGGAACTAAAATTATTTACTTATTCTATCCTATATCATATGCTAATAAAAAAAAACTGCAGTAAGTTTGATAACAAAGAAAAATGTTCCACCCTGTTGAAATATCAAAAATTATGAAAAAGAAGCAGGTAAGAATGCCATGAACTCAGACCTGAGACTGGGAGTAAGGGAGTGACTAGGGATAGCTTTCTCTTCAACTGAACTCAGATCTTTCAAATTCCAAGATTAGAGTGAGCTTTTAAGCTCCCACTCCTTATAATTTTTAGTCATTCATTAAATAAAAATTCACCTCTGAGGAAAAATGAAGAATAGAAATATTTTATATTCCTGAAGACTTTAAAAAATCCTAGTCTCAGTTTTTTTATCCCTGGAATAGAACAACAGTACTGCTCACGGTTTTTGTTTTCTGGGAGTTAAAAGTCATACCGGGCATGAAATCCAACACTGTGTCGGGCACGTAGCAGTTTTGAAAAACATACTATTGCTGTTAATCTATACTGTTATAATCAGAGCCAGCCTAACACCATGCTATCTGTGCAGTTATGCAGGGAATCACAGTTGGAAGAATTTTTATGCTTGAATGCTTTGCGGTCACCAACTTGAAATTCTTAATAATTTAGTAACAAGAAGTTTCAAAATTTATTTTGCATTTTGTCTTAGCAATCAGAATAAGAAATCACTTGACTTTAATCAATGTTATTAGGTTTTTTTGACTTATGGAATCTCACCCTTAAGTAATCCAGGGCAAGTATCTCTAGTTAATGAAATTTATGGCAGCCACTTATTACCAAATCTCTATAGGATAAGGATATGTAGAATATCTTATGGATTCAGTCTGTTTCAAAGGTCTTCACTGAATCATAATGATTTGGAATCATCCAGAAGATTTATGATAATTTTGGAAAATGACAATTTACAATTTATTTAATGGATTGATGTCTCTTTAAATAACTTTGTAACCCACACAGCACTGTACTAAAAGTATTTTATGTAATTAATTAGTGAAGACATGAGGAAGGTTTATGCTATTTCTTATGGCAAAATAGAATATTTGAGTATTCACCATTAAAGGAAGCTTCTGCAAAAGTCATACATTGGAATCTAGTTAGTAATAGAATATTCATCTATATTCATCACTTAAAAACATCTACTATTCTGTGTGTGTGTTTAAAAACCCACTTTGTACAAAGCAGACTTCAATAAAGGGCAGAACTTATCTGCCTCATTTAAACTGTAAAGGATGAGGATCTGATCTTTCAATTGGATCTGACAAGAAATTGATAGCAAGTGAAGAGTGCTTGGTTCTATTAGAAATCCATAGTAAATGACTTTAGGAGCTTCTTTCTAGGTCAGCATTCTCAAAACTATTGTTATAAGTACAAGTTATAATGTGTTGCTAACATTATGAGGTTAAATGGCATTAATCTGAGAATCTTTCTAGTATATTCCATATTCCAGAGTTCTCATTGATATCCATACCTCACAATGTTTTTTTTTAAATTCCTCAATGTATAGAAATTGTAAACAATATGTGACGAGATTTGACCAAATAACCTTAGTGATAATAATTTCACTGTCAATTCCCAGAAATAATGTTATATATATTAACAGCTGTTCTCTAGTGCTTTTATGAAATATACTATTCCTTTAAAAGCATAAAATAATAGATTGATAAAAATACATGCATTGCAGCATATATATATATATATATATACATATATATATATATATATATATATATTTTGCTAGTTTGCCTCAGACAAGTAGCAGGATTATTAAAACATTTATAAAGTGAAACTTCATCCATTTCTACAGTAGAATCTGAATAAATGAACCATGTGGGTAAAATGAGGTCAAAGCGAGGATGAGAGTAGAATGCTGCTTGTTTAAATTTACCTTTATCACTTATTGCTGAAGTTATTGAAATTATCTTCTAACTAGAGGCCCAGCACATAAAATTTGTGCACGAGTTTGGTCCCTAGGCCTGGCCTGCAATCAGGGCCATCTTCCTCTGCTGTCCACAGACAGCCCCACCCCTCGCTGCCATCCACCCCTGGTTCCCTATTCTCTATCAGTGATTGGTGCCTGATAGCTGGGGGAAGGGACCAAGAAATCGACTATTCCTGCCTGCACACCAGCCTCGGCCCCGTCCTGTGTGTGTGTGGTGACTGGTGGGGTGGGAGCCTTGGCCTGTTCCCTCTCATATCCCCAGCCACCCACACCCAGTTCCTCATTTACCCTCAGGCTATTGCAGCTTGCTGGCGGGCCTCATAGTGACTGGTCCAGCAGTTGTTCTGGTCGTTCCATTGTTAGGGTCAATTTGCATATTACCCTCTTATTAAATAGGCCTAGTGCACGGGTAGGAGCTGTCCTGCACTTAAGGGGGTCCCCGATTGGGGTGGAGGGGGGTCTCATGGGAGGCAGGGCGTGCTGGGTAGAGGGGCCATGGTCAGCTTATAGGCCAGCCATGCCCCTGATCAGGGTTGGGGACCCTGCTGGGAAATGGGGCCAGCTGGGGCAAGAGGCTACAGCAACTCTGGTTTGTGGTCACTCTGGTCATTCTGCCATTTGAGTCACTGGACTTTTATTACAGGCAGTCCTCAGGTTACTTTGGAGATCCATTCCTATGGTGTGAAATAACTCGATTTTTGTTGTAAGTCAGAACCCATCTACATAAGCACCTATGTCACTCACATGGAACACATACACAGCAGTAATGAAGTGAAACAGCAAAAAAAAATTAAAAGAAAGTTAAGAATTTCTGACCTTTACTTGTGGTAAATAAATAAATAAAAAAAACATAAAGCGCATATGTACGTATGTCAAAATGCCTGAACATTATTTTTTATAAATACTGTAAATGGGAAATGGCATCATAACCACAACACAGTAAGTCAAGTTTGATGTAACCGGAGGACTATCTGTATATAGGACTGGTTTTCATTTTTAAAAATGTACTCCTCTTACTTAGAAGAATTCAATGACTGCTCAGATCTTTTAGGTAAAATATTCTAACTTCTTAGGTTGACTTCTACACCAAGAAGTCCCTTTATTATTATGCAGCCACTTATCTCTTCAAGTTTATCAGCACCAACAACACAAGCTTTGCCACCTTCCATGAACTTCAAATTTCCTAGAGACCATACATTGCCATACTCTTGTGGTTTCACATATTCTGTTAGCTTTGCTTGGAATTGGCTTTTTTTGCTCCTTATTTCATCTGTCTTTGTTCTTTAAGACCACTTTCCTCAGTACTTCATTTCCTAGTTACCTCTAGTTTGTCTTATGTGCTCCTTTTTTACAGTCAATTGGAATGATGCCTATCTAGTGAAATGTGGGTGTTTGGGGGAATATTAGAACTATCTGTATTTATCTGATACTACATGCCTAATTAGCCTGAAACATAAAGGCTTAAAACAACAGGCATTTATTTACTTCTTTATGCTTGTATTCTTTCTTCCCTTCCTATTTCTTCTTTTCACATCTGACCCTTTAGCATTTTTAGCATTGCTAGTTTGGCGGTAATCAACACCCTTAATCCCTTAGTCTGTGAAGCTTCGAATTTCATCCTCAATTGTAATTGATAGTTTTGCTGGGTACAGTATTCTCAGATTCAAAACTTTGCATAACTTCGTATATTTCATACAGTTCTCTTCTAGCTTAATGTATTCCTTCTGTAAAATCTGCTGATAGTCTGATGGGAGATCCTTTGTAGGAAACTTTCTATCTCTCTCTGGCAGCCTTTAAGACTTTTACTCTGTCTTTGGTTTTTACTAATTTAATTATAATGTGTCTTGGTGTAAGTCTTTTGTGGTTCAACTTGTTTGGGAATGTGAGTTCCGTGGATTTTTTTCTTTTTTTTTTTTATTGTGTTACATGTATACATATCTCCCCATTGCCCGCCCTTCCTCCCTTGGATTTTGTCAAATGCTTTTTCTGCATCAATTCATATGACTATGTGATTTTTATCTCTCAATTTGTTTATGTGATGTATCACGTTTATTGATTTGCATATATTGTACCATCCCTGCATTCCTGGCTAGTGTATGATCTTTCTAATGTACTTGGTCCTGGTATATGATTCCTCTAGTATTTTTGGTCATGGTGTATGATCTTTCTGATGTACTGCTGGATCCGATTTGCTAGAATTTTGTTGAGGATTTTGGCATCTATGTTCATGAGAGATATTGGCCTATAATTCTCTTTCATTGTGTTGTCTTTATCTCATTTTGTTATTAGGGTGATGCTGACTTCACAGAAGGTGTTTGGAAGTGTTCCTTCTTCTTGAATGTTTTTGAACAGTCTGAGGAGTATAGGTTTTAATTATTCCTTGAATGTTTGGTAAAACTCTCCTGTGTAGCCATCTGGTCCCGGGCTTTTATTTGCTCGAAGCTTTTTGATGACTGCTGCAATTTCTTCCATAGTTATTGGCCTACTGAAATGTTTAGATTCTTCCTGATTGAGTTTTGGAAGGTTATATTTTTCTAGGAAAATGTCCATTTCTGGCAGGTTGTCCAATTGTTGGAATAGAGTTGTTCATAGTATTTTTTAGCAATCTTTTGTATTTCAGCAGGGTCTGTTGTTATTGCTCCTCTTTCATTATTGATTTTGTTTATTTGGGTCTTCTCTCTTTTCTTCTTGGTGAGCCTGGCTAGAGGTCCATCAATCTTATTTATCCTTTCAAAGAACCAGCTCTTAGATTTGTTGATCTTTTGAATTGTTTCTTTGTTCTCCATGTTGGTTATCTCCACTTTGATCTTTACTATTTCCTTCCTTCTGTTTACACTGGGCTTTTCTTGTTGCTCTCTTTCTAGCTCTTTGAGTTGTAGGGTTAGGTAATTTATTACCATTTTTTCCT